>JAANYP010000114.1:83097-151435 GCA_020465985.1 Centrapalus pauciflorus
ACAACAAGTCCGTGGCAGTCTAGGCTAATAGACTCTTGCTGAAATGCAAGGAATTGCAAAATGTTTGATAAAAAAGGACTTCATTTAAACTCTGTGTAGCATCTAAGAACAAGTCGATATGTTTAGAATCTAGCTCGCAAGAACCTTAGTGAAACAATCGTCCTCTTGATCACAGCACTCACGACAGTGAGCAGCTTCAAACATGTCTGAAGCTTCAGAAACTCATGTGTAAAGCCGAAATGCATAGGCCACCATCATTAATAGGGGCTGAACTTGAAATGGCTAGTGGGGAAGAGAGCTTAGAACAAAGATGGTGGGACCGCAATCAAGACTCTAGATGCGAATTATAAATGGCGGGGACATCTTAGGGAGGTCAAAGGGAGAGTCTGGATCATGTGTGAGCGCGGTCTAAGAGACCGGGCATCATTACTAAAGAATGTGACATTGTTACGCAATCTCATATAGCTTCGGCTGTCAATAAAGAGAGAAAGAGGGGCACAAAGAACTGACGTCTCGAAGAGGGACACGGCGAAACGCGCGAGAGGCAAGGGGGCGGGGGAAGGGCAAGGAGGAGTCGGCGGGCGGGGGGAAGGGCACGGGGGAAGGGGCGGGGGAGGGAGCGGGGATAACGCGAGACGGGCGGCGACGGAAGGCAGAAGCCACGGCGGCGAGCCGGGCGGGAAGAGGACGAAGCACGAGGGGGCAAGGAGGCCGCGACCGCAGACAGAGGGGTCGGGCCAAGGAAGGAGCGACAGGGGGCTGTCTGCAAGCTGGGAGGGAGGTGCTCAAAGCGGGGAACAGAGAAGCCAATGGAGTCGGTGCGAGGCAAAGCGACAAGAGGGACAGCAGCCGGAAGCGAGACAGTAGATTGAGATGACCGCGGGGATGGATCATCTGAATTTCCGAGGCAAATCGGGAACAGAAGCCTCAAGGGGCGGGGAACGCGTGCCTCGGCTCCCGCGCGCTAAGCTCATCTGCCGGGGATTCCTTACATCCTCTCTGTTCAAGGCACGACAGAAGCCGGGTGACGCGGGAGGGGCCCAGCAGGGGATCAGGCGCTACCCAACTAAGCCGCAGCAACAGAGCCATGCACGCACGGAGATGTCAGAACAGTGAACAGGCGGCAGAGGGGGCCGAGACAATATAGCGGTCGTCGGGGGAAAAGGTCGCATCGCTTCGGATAGTTGGAGCCAGTGGTCGTCTTCAACCATCAAAGCCTTACCGGCCTCTTTTTCCTTTGCCAGCAGTGCTTTTCGAGTGTAATATTAAGAATTCGTTACTACAGGCAATCTGCATTCTCTGGCAAAGTGGCCTGGTTTGCCACAGTTATAGCATTTTTGATCCGCGTCCTTCTTGGCAGGCTTGTCAGTTTTCTCGTATTTCTCAACATTCTTGTCACTGCTCTCTCCAGATTTTTCATATCTTTCTTTCTTCTCATACTTCCTTGAGCCTGTCTTGTATCTCATCTTGTTGTTTGTTGGCTTTCAGTAGAACTTTTTCTGAAATGCCTTAGTTAGCAAGGCCATTTGTTTCTTCATCTCTTCTATCTCAAAATCAGTTGAATCTGAATATGATGAACTACTGCTCAGTACAACCCACTTTTCCTTCTTTAGCTTGTACTTATATTTCTTGTAAGCCAAGAGAGCTAGAGTATCAATGATTGCCTTTTCTGCCTGTTTCTTTCCTGACATTTTCCTTAAAACAACTTCTTGGTAGTTGTTAAGGTTCTCAAAAACCATATGGAAGTCCATGTCGTCAATCTCTTTTGTTTGCTGAATTATCATTGTATATTTATCCCACTCCGGATTCAGCACGTTCAGGAATTTGACATTTATATTCAAATTGGATTTTGTCACTCCATTCCTCATCTCACTTACCAGATTGACGAACCTCAGATAAGTACTTTCCAGCAATTCTCCTTCTCTCGCTCTAAAGTTTTCAAAGGTCATCAGACTGTTTCTAGCTCTATTTGTTGCTGCTTTGTCTGAACCACGCATCAATTTACACAACTCATCCCAGATGGATTTGGTTGTTTTTGTATTGGTCAGACTGATATATACGTCGTTCGGAATTGAGATCAGCAAGAGCTTTCTGGCAGTCTTGTCTCCCAGTTTTCTTTGTTTTTGTGCTTCAGTCAGATTTGTGACCTCTACAGTTCTTTCCGGGATAGGAGGGTTGCCGGTTGGTACAGCTGGTATGGTTTCAAGAAAAACAGTTGGTCCCTCATTCAGGGATTTCACCTTTTCTTCAGATAAGTAATGGAAACTGATAAATTCTAGGAATCTTTCCCTCCATTGAACGTATTCACCTCTGTAGAGAATAGGAGGTTTGGTTTCCGACCCCATGGCTAGTGCATCTTTTGACATATTAACTGATTAAAATGAATCTTCCAAGATCTTTTAAATGGATTTTGACTGAATTTGAAGGAATATGAAAAATTAATCAAACTTTTGATAGGTTGATCAAACTCGAATGAAAAAGGAGTGAAACTCGATTTGTATGGAATCAAACTCGAATCTAAAAAGAATCAATCAAAGGATTAGTAATGAAACTCGAATGATGAGTTGATGAAACTCGAATGACACAACAGTAAAACTCGAATGAAGAGTCAACTAACTCGAATGAAGTGTCGATAAACTCGAATGGACTTAACTTGTGTTTGATTAAACTCGAATTAATTGTGTTAAAACTCGAATTAACTTGAATTCCACTTGTATTTTGTTTAATCAAACTCGAATAGTATTTTAATCAAGCTCGAATGAGTTTAAAACCAACTCGAATATGTTTAACCAAACACGAATGAATGTTTAACCAAACACGAATGTCTGTTTGGTTCAACTCGATGTTTATTGATATCCAACTCGGTTGAAAGTTATTTCCAACTCGATTAAAATGTTAATCCAATTTGATTAAATCTAGGTTCCAACTCGATTGAAACAGTTTCCAACTCGATTAAAATACTTTTCAACTTGATTAACACTTGAACCTCAACTCAATTCGAGTTTTATCATTTTTGAAAATATTCAAGTCCAGATTTTAAGAATTTCAATTAAAATTCATGAATTGACCCCAAATTGAAATCAAAGGTGTATTTTTCACTTAGAAACACTTTTTGTGAAACCACTTTGACTATTTTCAGATGAAACTCACTGTTGTTTTCAAGACCAGTCAAGAACAAACCGTTTTTCAAAAATCCAAAAAAAAAAATCAACCGATCTTTTTGTGTGTTTTGAATTACAGATTGAAATTAGATTCAATGTGTTCGTCTTTTAAATCCAAATCATCGATCCAATTATACATTCAACCTCACACTAAATAAAAAATCTTAAGGGTTTTTCAGATTTTTCAAAACTGCGATGAAACAGTGGGTTAAAAAAAATCAGAAATTTTCAAAATCAATCAAAAATTGTCATTTCTGTGCTCTGATACAAATTGTGAATTCACTTTAATCAATCAGAAACACATAGGAATCAATTATGAACAATTAGATAATACTAACCGAATGATTCTTTGCACCAAAATGGAATTACAGAATGATGATGGAATGCGTACACTGTAGCCCTAAAACTTGCTAAGAATTTCGTGCAAAATCAATATGTCAGATCCGTACTATTTACAATACAACAAGTACTATTTATACAAAAAGACCAATCTATGAATTAATTACAAATCAACCCCTAGACTAACTGTTTTTATCAACTAAAATAGATTCCAACATATAGTTTGCATCAAATAAGGCAATTTGGTCATATTAGAAAAGTAAATGGGCTAACGGACCAAATTGAAGACAAACAGTAAAAATAATGGGTGATTCTGCAAAATTGAAAGTTTATGGACCAAGTCCAAATTTTAGGACAAACCATAGGACCATTTTTGTAATCAACTCTAATAACTATTATTATTAATTACAAAATGGTCCCTGTGGTATATCCAAAAAATTGAATTTGATCCCTGAATTTTCAATTTTGCTGAATCGATCATTATTTTCACTGTTTGTTTGCAATTTTGGTCCCTCTAGATATTAACTTTTCTAATATGACCAATTTACCCTTATTTTAATGCAAACCATATGGATCATTTCTGCAATTAAATTTTTAACTCTTTTTTACTCTTAATTAAATAAATTATTTTTAGTGTTAATTAACTTTAATGTATTATATAAAAGAATAGATTTGTTTTATTTATGTTGGTTCATAAATGATTTAAATATTTTTTTAGTGTAGATTAAATATATTTGAAGTGTATACCTCTTAAAATTTTTAATAAAAAAATCATTTTTTTTAGAAATTATTTTTTTAGAGGATCATAAATAAAATATTTTGACACTATAATTATTTATGTTGGCTCATACATTTATTAAAAAAAAAATATTTATGTTGGTCAAACCACAAAGACCATTTATGTTATTAACTATTATTTATTTTTAGTGTTAATTAACTTTAATAAATTATAAAACATTTATTTATGAACCAACATTTTAATTAAAGTTAATTAAGAATAAAAAATATTAAAAAATCATTTAACTTTTGAATCATTCAATTTATAATTATTTATTTATGAACCAACTTTATAATTTTGATACATTAAACTATTATATTTTTGTTTAAGAAAAAGAATTTATATTTAAAAATATCTTAACACATTAAACTCTTTTAATTGTCAAAAAATTCATTTATGAACCAACATTTTTATTATTTAAATCATTTAAACAATCAAATTATAAACCTCTCAAAACTTATAATCATTTAAAAATTTGAACTCTTTATTAAAACTTATTTTAACAAGGTGATATGAGTTTAACGATTAAACCTTTATAACAAGATTAATATCAACTTCCTTCCGATTAAAAAACTTATCTCAAAAGGTCCGATCAAACCAAAAGATCATGTCATTGTTAAAAATTAAAACCTAATAATTTGTTTTCAATTAATCTTTTAGAAAAAAATATTCATAAATTTTATGTCGGAAAAATTACCTTCAGTGATGAATTCATTTACTGGAGTCAAGATGAGTAAACATTTTAATCATATGTGTGTGTATAATCAAAACTCCTTTTAATTTATATGTTTTCTCTTCGCGGAAAAATAATTGAAGTTCCAAAGGGTCTAAGACAAGTCAAATTTATTTATTTAACGTATCAATTATTTTATCATTTTAATTTTTAATTACACTAAAAACATTTTAAAATTTTAGGTCGTATAACATGTTTGAGGTTCATATTGATTTTAATTTTAATCCGATTAAATCAATACCTTAAAATTTAAACCATTTTGATTTATCATTTTACCATGATCACCTTGTTTTGATAATAAAATGAAAGGACTATAAAATAAAAAGTTTGGCCAATTTTATTTAAGATGAAAGAAAATTATATTTGACCAACATAAATATTTTTAATTACAAATTTATGAACCAACATAAATTATTATAGATTCCATTTTTTAATATATGAAACCTCTAAAAAATAGTTTCTATACATAAATGATATTTTATAATAAATATTGAGAGGTTTACACTTTGATTATAGTTAACTAAAAATAATTAAGACTAAAAAAATATTTAGATCATTGATTAAACTATTTGTATAATTTTATTATTTATACTTTTCAATACTATTCTATTTTGTTAATAAATGTTGCTTTAAATTTACTAATTCATTACGTTTTGATTTAAGTTTACTAATTTATTATTTTTGATTTAAATATTTTGTTACGCTAATATGTTTTTTATTTAAATTTAATATTTTATTTGTTTGGATTCAAATATTTTGTATGCCAGTACGTTTTGATTTCAATTTATTATTTTATTTGTTTTGATTTAAATTTTTGATACGTTAATAGTTAAGTAAAAATTAACAAAATATTTAAGCGTAAACGTATAAAACATATTTTGATTTAAGTGACTATAGTATTTTAGTCTTTTGATTAACAAGTTTGTAAACCTTAACATGTCTTATATGTTTTCACTTAAATATTTTATAATTTTCACTTAAGTATTAAAGTAGCAAAATTTTAAATCAAAACAAATTAAATAACAAATTGAAAATGTAAATAACTGGCATAATAAAATATTTAAATCCAACATGTAAAATAATAAATTAAAGTAAAAACATATTAGCGTAACAAAATTTTTAAGTAAAAGATAATAAATTAGTATACTTAAATCACAACGTAGTGAATTAGTAAATTTAATTCAAAATTTACATAAATTCAAAATTTATTGGTATTTCAATATAAACAATCCAATTCAAGAATCAAACACTAAGAACAACCATCATGAACACAAAATGTCGAATGCTTAGTGTAGAGAAAAAATATTACATTGAGTTCTTCACTTTCTTGCACAGCAAACTATTCTCAAATCTGTATCTTCTATTCTCAATAGGTATCTCATGTGTATCTCCACTGTCCCCCCTACAGTACTCTTATTCTATACACACACACACACACACACACAAACACAATACATACTTTTGTGTAATTACAAAATACACCCCTAAACTTTTTATATTAAAATTGTTTTCTTCTCTATCTATAAATGTACCCAACAATCTCCCCCTTAGAGATGAAAGCAATTCTTAATTAAAGTGTAAATCAGGACCTTCAATCCTTTTCTCTTTTCTTCTCTTTGATCTCTGAACATCTTTGTCTCTCTCTGATCTTCATATCTCTTCTTCTCTGATCTTCTCTTTTCTTTTGAGCAAACTCTCCCCCTTGAACCATGAACAACTTTTGATTCTCTTCCTTGATCAATCAAAGATAACATATCATCTTTCATCTTTAAATCTTCTATAGTTGTCACAATTGTCTTGAACTGTTGTTGCAATTGTCTTCAAACTACTCATAAGTTGTCTCTGAAATATATCTTTTCTCCCCCTCATGATGATCATAAAAAAATATTAACATCATGCAAAATCGTCAGAGACATAGATGCAGTGAATTTACAGTAGCAGAAATACAACAACAATTACAATGAAAATTATAATTCAGAAATATTACAAATTGTGTCTCCCCCTAAAAAATGATATCCTCTCCCCCTATTCTGAACAAATATAACACTCCCCCTCAAATTGATACACTCTCCTTACAGAAACAACCAAAGCTTTTCAACTTTGAGAAACATAAAACACATTCATGTATAAGAAACAGAGTCCAGGTCCATATAGGATTCTTGTTTGCACAATAGACATAATGTATGTGACCTACTTTCAGCGCTGGCGTGATGTTAACGCTAGTAGGATTTACAAAAAGTCATCGTGAAATCCTTAATCATGAAAGAATCACTCTTATTTGTTCCGGCTTAGTCACTTTGGACTAGCAGTTTATAGTCACGCAGACTGTTAGACTCGATGTGTCCTAAAAGGGTATATATTCAGCTCTAGACACAAAGTGTATCAAATGAAGTCGGAGACCGGAGCAAATGTCTTTCTTGTTTCAATATCAATAATATCCAAATGATATATCGATAGAAATGTGCTATATCTCCGTGATTATTGAAACAGAATTTTTTTGAGAGATAACTGAGTAGTTGGTGGGGTTAAGTGCATGCGTCACTGGGTCCATCACGTCTTTTTCTATATCAAGTCACCTAGGGCTTGGTAGATTATGTGGTTTACCCAGCAGACACAGTGTAGGAAAGATTATCTTTATATCAAATCCATCTCAGCTCTTAGCTCTCAGCATTTTTCAACTAAGCTCCCTTCGGCTCACTTTTGAGAACTAAATTCAGTCAGCCTTATAGCGAAAGCATGATCTGATGCACCACCATCTCCTTTCAATATACCCCTGTCATTTACCTTTTATATATGCTCGACCCTGTCAGTATCCCGTGATAACTGACATGTAGGTCCCAAAAAGTTTCCCTAGTATGTTGCTCTAAGCTGTAGAGGGGGGGGGGGGGGTGAATACAACTATTTTAAATTTCAACACACTTTCTCAATGTTTGTATGTATATTATCAACAAGTGTTAATTACAAACAAGCCTGAACTGCGGAATGGTTCAAGCTGAGATGACAGAAACTACTAATCTAAGACTCACTCAGACTAGTTACAATGAATACACTCACAAAGATGAACTCACTGATATTACAAGACAGACAGACAGCTTGAACTAGAACAACTTGGACACACTTAACTGTTTTATTCAAGCAGACTTTGCATGCATGAAAACACACTTCTTTACACGCTCTGAATATCACAATTTTGGTTTTCTCACATTCCTTAGAAGCTTCCTTTTATACTCTCACAAAGAATCCCAGTGAAGCTTCCTCATTGGATGCAGAGATAGTGGAGTGTATTTCCTAAAAGACAAAAATACTTTCCTGCATGTTCTTACAAAGCAGTATTTGTCTCTATATTGCAGAATCTTTATCTTTTCCTTTTTATCTCTGTTGCAGAAGGCTTTAACCAAAAGAGGAATGTAAACTTTAGACATTTCATCTTGTTGTATAGCCATTTTGATATAAGAGATGGTCTGTCACCCATTTCAAATATCCACTTTGTCTTCATGTATCAGATTAGCTTGGGGCGTGAAAGCAGATTCTGATTTTCCACTTTGTCTTCGACTTTGTAAACTGATCTTTTGGTCCAAGACAATACATAAAGACATGGAAACATATTCCATAATGTGTTTAGCCTGTTCACAAAGAACAGGTTTTGTTCACAAAGAACAGAACACTTAGAATTTGTCCAAGCTGCTCAACGGGTTAGAGCAGCGTTGACAGTTTATGTACTGCTTGTTCAACAGAATGGAACAACTTGGACAATCAGACTTAGTTGCAACAAATGTAATAGGGTAAGTAGGGTAGGCTTATATTGCAAATCACTTTTCAGGTTTCAATAAGGCATTAACAAGGCCTTAAATTATACCTTCAACTGCATCAAACAGGTTTGATTAAAAATCTCTGCCTAAGATGTATAACAGGTTTGACTGAGGCCTTTTTGTGCCTAAGAATCTCTACCTATTTGCAATAATCAGTCTAAGCTGATTTTATCAATGACCACTATATATACTTTTACATTACATTTGCTGAAATGAAATTACAACCTAAAAGAAAAGAAAAAGATCAGTTTATATATACACTGATATTGATTACAAACAATACGTGTTTTAGAGAAGTACAACTGATGTAGTAAAGTAAATTACAACTAATGTATTAAGATGAATTACAACTGATGTAATAAAGTACAACATATGTACAAGGAAACTTTTCAACAAATTGGACTGTTGATGGTGGGAGCAAGTAATGGTTAGTCGGTCCAACATATAAACAGCTTCCATTCTTTATCTACTCAGCAGTAGATGGACCTTCAAGCTGTGGCCTTCCTTCAAAAAATTGTTCAAAGTGCTCCATGGTCTCTTCGGTTTCTTCTACTTCATGTCTGAGAAACATGAAGTCAGGATGTTGACGTTCTCCTCTCTCATAGAAGCCTTTAAGCTGTTCGCAGATAGCTGCTTTCCATTTTGAAGATAGCTTGAATGTATGGAGAGTCTAAAGGCTATGATTTGCTTGAGACCAACCTTGTGCAGATCAGATGCTTTCTGGAAACACATTTTCTTTGTTAGGGGGTCTGCAAAGAATACCCCAAACTCATGCTCTTCTATGAGTTTGCCTTCATCAGGCTCAACTCCTCTGGGCAGGCTGTGATTCACCCCTTTGATTTCAATAGCTAGGATGCCTTGATCAATCATCACAAGGAGTTCTTCAATCTCCGTATCCTTTCTCTTTCTCCTGGGCTTAATCTTGGGTTCCACCACTGAGGTACCATTAATTTGTTCTTTAGAGGTTTTTGACTTTCTCCATCAATGTTTTGACATATGCCCTAATAGATTTAGCAGTTTTAGAGTTTGATTTACTCAGGGCAACTGCCAACTTAACCCATTCTCTGTACCCATGCAAGCAACATCAGCATACTCAAAAGCTTTCAATTTTGGACCCTCAGCACCTAGCCTAGTTATTTGAATCTTTCACTGCTTGCCTTTCTTTGAAATGGGTAAGCTTTAAAAATGGTTTCCATGGCAAGTCATCTGTTGGCCACATCAAATAATTTCTTCCTTGCAAAGTTGTCAAAGTGTACTTGGGCTCTTGCTGAGGAGGCTACACGCTTTGACTTGGTCACTAAGACCTGTGCACCCTTTTCTTTCTCTTCCTCTTTCTCAGTCGCTGACACTTTTGCATCATCCAATAAATTCCTTTGCACATCCAAGGAAGGCATTTTTATATTTTTAGCTTCCTTGGCTGCAAAGGCTTTGACAGCTTTAGCAGAGGCTGCTTCCTTCTTTTCTCTTTCCAGAATCTCAAGCTGCTCTTCTTTCCATCGATAATAGGTATCTAGTGCAACACCTATTTCTTTGTCTTGTGATTTGTCAAATTTGAGCTGAGCAACTTTGAGATAGTCAGCGTATACTGAGGCTTTTTCTTTACCCTTTGTTGTTGTGGCCATAACAGCTTCAGTTTCCTATTCCTCCTCTTCTTCAGTTTGTTCTAAGATAAGATGTCTCGTCCTGCTTGGCCTGTCCTCAGGAATGGATTCCTCCCCCTTAGATGGTGCAGGGCTTGGAGATCCAGCCTGAGTAGACTGAGCAGTTTCAGAAATTTTAGAGACACCTGCAATAGGACCTTTTTGGGATATTGAAGCTGATTTCTCCTTTGAGGGAGATGAAGATTTCTTCCACTTAGACTTAGTCTTCGAGATAGATATCTTCTCCCCCTTTGAAGGAGATGGCATAGAGCCTTCAACAATAGGTCTGCCTGAAGGAACGGATCCAACAGGCTGAGTAGCAGCAGGTTTGGCAGCTAGTTTGGAACCAACAAGGCTATGCACTAAGAAAGCCAAATTGTCGTTAACCTCTGCATGTTGGGTAATACAAGTTTGAAGATAAGAAGAATGAGAATTTTCAAGGGATGGCAGCTGGGAGATAGCTTCCCTGTCAGATGCGGTGAACACCAAACTTTGAAGTTGTGCAAGAGTCAGTTCTAGAGAATTTTGCATATCATCAAAGTTTGAGGACACATAATTGGACAGAGAGACCACTAAGGTATTCAGGCTAGCCAAAGTGGAAGGGAGAGTGTTTAAGTAAGTATCAACAAGGGCTTACAGCTGTTGGGAAACAGCTGAGAGTGTGGACACAGAGTCCTGTTGATGAGAAAGTATGGATGAAAGGGAGGAGGACAGTTGTTGCAGCTGTGCAGCAAGTGCAAGCAGTTGGGAAGAATGATCAGCTTGGGGAGCAGGGGTTGGGAAAGAGGTCCTAAACGAACCAAGGAACCCCTGAAGCTGAGCAGACACAGAGTCTGAAATGATAGAAGGTAGGGAGGTCATAGAGGTTTCCAAAGAACCAACTTTGTTGGTCAACACAGACAACTGATCCTTCAAAGATAGATCTTTAGGAGATGGAGGTGTATGGGTTGAATGTTTGGATTGGGTCGATGAAGAGTAATGTGATGGTGAATGAGAGGACTGAGGAGTATGGGGATCAGTAGGTGAAGGTAGGGAAACTTTGGACAGTAATTCCATAGCCTGGGCATAAGTTAAATGGCCCAGCTTGGAGGGGTCAATGGGACCTTCAACAGTGGCTGTATCTGCATCATGAGGTGAGGGGAGAGGAGTTTGTGGCCTTTCAGATGCTACTGGTATTGTAACACCTTCCTGAAGACCAGGGGTGGTTCCCTCAGTAGTACCTTGGTTTATAGGCACCTCTTCATGGGGAGAGGGGATGTGCATATCAACATCATCAGTGGTGAAAACTAAAAATGGAATGTGCACTTGGGGAGTAGCCTCACCAGAGGGATGTTCTATTCCCTCAGGTTCATTAGCTTGGGAGGATGGTCCTTTAACAACTGGTGGGTGTTCAACAATTGCATCACTAGGAGCAGAAGTGGAAGGATGATCTGCTGGATGGTCTATTCCAGCAGCTTTGGCAACATGTGCAGACTCGGTATGTGGAGAAGAAATATCTAGGGGTGACTGTGTGGACTCAGTGTGCAGTGGAGAGGGCTCCTGTCTTTCAATGTCTTCAGCCTACTGGGAGGCTTGGACAGTTGATGGGGTGGTGTCCTTTTGTATAACTGGTTCCTGTTGGGAGCAACCAGAGGGCCTAGGCTGACTTAGGGTGGACTCTTGTTGGAGTGAAGCCTGTTCCAAATTTGCTGCACTTACTCCAAAAATAGGAGAAGTAAAAGTAGCAGGGGTTGCTTCTTTGTCAACTGACTCCTGTTGGGAGTGGTTAGAGGGGCTAGTTTGGGTGGATGGTTTCTTTTTGGCTAATTATTTGCGTCTGTCATAGGATTTGAGGGAGGATATAGAATATGGATGTTGTGGAGAAGTGATGAGAGGTTCTGTTTGGACTGGTGGTGAGACTGGGTCAGAAACAGGAGGTTCAGTCTATTCCATGGTCTCAGGTGTCACAGAGGCACCAGCTACAAAGGCTTCAGCCACAAAGGGTTCAGGTTCAACTGATAAACCAGGGTGAGCAGTCTGCTCCCCCTCAACCACTGAGGCTGATGGGGCAGACTTAGGGGGTGTTTGATACCCCTTATTGGGGCTCTTATTGACCAAAACTCTTATTCGGTAAGAGGTTTCTGTGATAAGGGTGTTTGATACTGATAAGTGATAAGAGGTAAAATCCTCTTATCCTTGTTCTTTTTGATAAGAGATAAAAACCCATTATTCTTCCTCTTATCAAAATTGTATACTTGAATATTTTTTTTTAATTTTTAGAATATTGATTTGATTCTTGCTAGAATAATAGTTTGATTATATACTTGATTATTGATTTGATTCTTGCTAGAATAATGAACGATTATGTATTTCTATTTAAAATATATTCCTTATTATTTTTAATTTGTTATAATTTTTTTGTTGCTAGTGTTATGATTGTATCATCTTATCATTTATAATATAAAGTTTGATATGATTTAAAAATAAATTAACATTTTATTTAATTTTAATTAATAAAAATAACAGTTCGTACATTTATTGATTTACAAATCATACAGTCTTATTGGATCCTCTTATCAGACTTTAGGACCACCTCTTATCAATCAGAAGTGAGAATCAGACATCAGATGTTTTCCTCTTATGCAATCAAACAGCACCTTAGTTGTTTTAGCCTTCTTGCAGACACGCTCAACTTCACTAGATTGTATGGCCCTTTTAATCAGTTTGGGCCTTGATTTTGATTTTCCCTTGGGAGCAGTTACTGGATCCACCTTATGAGTAGAAGGTCCTTCCACTAAACCAAACAACCTCCTCATTGGTGTTGATAGAGGAGGTTCATTTTCAAGAACTGGGGCATAGAATACCCTATTTCCAATAATTGGAAATGTAGCAGTAGATAGGTAAGGTTGAGCATTGTAAAGTTGCTCAACACATACATGTTTGAAAATGAGGCCGAGGAACCTTTTATATCTGACACCAGCTGGTCGTTGTTGTTGCTCCACCAGATTCCTCAGGTTCAAGAAAATCCATCTTGCCATGTTCAGGTTTGTCCAATCCACAAACAATAGGATAATGGGGATCTCATCTCTGCTGAGTTGATCAAAGGATCCAACCTTGCAGCTTAGGCTCATCACCACGTAGGAAAATAAAAAGTTGTAGGTTGGAGATGGATCCCTCCTGAACAAGGTAGCACCGACTTTTGGTTCTGCTACACCACAGAAGTGTAGCAGATTCCCCATCTGTTCATCTTCAGGCTGAGGTTTGTCATAAGTGTCAGCCGCTGGGAGATAAAGAACTTCCCTGAGAAGTGCAGTTGTGATCTCAATGGTTTGACTGCCATTAAGAATGGTTCCTCTGATGGTTTTGGTAGAAGGGTCATACGAGCAGGTATACCAAAACTCATAAACCATCTCCTGGTACATGACACCAACAGTCATTGCATAGTTCAGGGGATGGTCTTGCAAAAACTCCACCATTGGTTCATAGCCTTTTCCCACATAGTTTTTGGGAATGGTCAGAGTGGCAATGTAGTTGGTGGGTTTGATTGTGAGCATTGTGGTGACAAAAGGATGTTTTTCAACATCATCACCAACGAACACAGGTAGAAGGGGGTAGTTTTGGTGAGCTATTTGGAAAGTAGTAAGGAGGTATGATATTTGTGACTTAGTCGGTTAGGGTTTATCAAGAATTATGGAAGCAGTAGAGAAGAAGAAGATGATGAAACAGTGGTTCAGGTATTTATAAGATTTGAATGTGAGTGAGTAGGAGAGAGAAAGGTTTGGGCTGTTGATTTTAAATGTTCTTTAACGGAAAACGGAATGGTTTGCCATGTCAGAACGGTTGTTAGACCACTTGACCTTTTTAACTACTAACACACGTTAACAAACATTATCCATAGGTAATTAAGTTAAATAAATACATAATTTAAGAAACTTAAATGTGAAGAAAGGTAATTAAAAACTAATCATTTAAGCTGTTGTTCAAACCTGTGAGGAACAGGTTTCATCACACACTGAGCACTCTTCAAGCTGATCATGCAACCTGTGCAGCTATATGAGAACAGGTTTCATTCTGAAACCTGTTCAATAGTTGAACAGGTTACAAGGCATTGCCTTGTATGACAGATTTGGAGAGTGAGCAGGTTGAGAATTTGTACAACATAACAGGTTTGAGGTGAAAACTTATTTTGTCAAGCCTGTTATATGTCAAAGCTATTCAAATTTTCAAAAACTGGCTAAGTATAGGACAAGTAAAACCTGTCCTGTCCAAGTTGTTCTGAGAAATTTTGACAGATTAGAACAAAGAATCTTTAGATCATCAGTGACACTTAGTCACTTCTATTTAACATGTCCTGCTTGCTTACAAGGTAATTAAACCTGTTTTCATCAAGAGGTTTGGTGAAAATGTCTGGAAGCTGTTCTTCTGTGGAAATAAAACTTACCTCCACATTACCTTTCTGGATGTGATCCCTGATAAAATGATGTCTGACCTCAATATGCTATGTTTAGGAGTGGAAGACTGGATTGTTGGAGATAGCGATGGCACTTGTATTATCACACAGAATAATAGTTTTCCTATATACAAGGCCATAGTCCTCAAGCTGATGCTGCATCCATAGGATCTGCCCACAGCAGCTTCTAACAGCAATGTACTCAGCTTCAGTAGTAGAAGTAGAAACTGAATTCTACTTCTCGCTAAACCAACTGATCAACTTACCACTAAGGAGTTGACATCCACCTGTTGTGCTTTTCCTGTCTAGCCTGCAGCCTGCAAAGTCAGAATTTGAATAACCAATTAGTTCAAGGTTGGAGTCTTTGGGATACAAAAGACCCAAACCCAGTGTACCCTTTAGGTATCGGAATATTCTTTTTACAACAGCTAGATGTGATTCATTAGGATCAACTTGAAACCTAGCAAATAAACAGGTAGAAAACATAATATCTGGTTTACTAGTAGTTAAGTATAGCAAGCTCCCAATCATGCCTCTGTAAGCTGTTACTGAAACAGCTTTACCACAGGCATCAACATCCAACTTTACATTGGTTGTCATAGGGTTTTTGATGGGAGAACTTTGATCAAATTCAAACTTTTTCAGAAAATCGGAGGTATACTTTCTTTGATCAATGAAAATTCCATTTGAGGTTTGTTTAACCTGTAATCCAAGAAAGAAAGTAAGTTCACCCATCATGCTCATTTCATATTTGGATTTCATAAGCAGTGAAAAGTTCTTGCATAGCTGTTCATTAGTAGAACCAAATATTATGTCATCCACATATATTTGAACAAGCATAATATAAGTTGTCACCTTCTTTATAAACAATGTGGTATCCACTTTATCTCGGGAATAACCATTGCTCATAAGGAAATCAGTAAGAGTGTCATACCAGACTCTAGGGGCTTGTTTTACACCATAGAGAGCTTTGTCCAACTTATAGACAAAACCTGGATGTTGTTCACTTTCAAAACCTGGAGGCTGGTTGAAATATACCTCTTCCTGCAGCTTACCATTCAAAAATGCACTCATGACATCCATTTGAAATACCTTCATGCTCTTATGGGCAGCATAGGCTAGAAACAAACGAATTGCTTCTAACCTGGCCACTGGAGCAAGTGTCTCATCATAGTCTATGCCTTCTTCTTGCCTATAGCCTTGAGCAACCACTCTTGCCTTAATTATAATAACATGACCTTGCTCATTTATCTTGTTTCTGAAAACCGACTTGGTGCCAATTATTGTTTTACCTTTAAGAACAGGGACCAACTTCCATAGTTTATTTCTCTCAAATAGATTTAGCTCTTCTTCCATGGCAGTGATCCAGTTGGCATCTTATAGTGCATCATCTACTTTCTTTGGCTCCATTAGGGACACAAAGCTAGAAAACATACAAAAGTTTCCTAAGCTGTCCCATCTTGTTTGTACCCCTTTGTTGATGTCAACAATTATTTGATCATTGGGGTGACACCTGATCCACTTAGGATCATGTTTCAATGAAGATTCTCCCGTAACATTTTCATTTCAGGTTTTGCAAAACAGCTTTCAAGATTATCAGACACACTTATGTCTTGAGCCTGTTCACCCATTGAGAATGAATCATTGTTGTTGAACACATCAACAGAGGATTCAGGAAATATTGGTTCTGGACATGGTGCATTATCTATATCAGTAAACTTATTCACATAGGGTGTACCAACATAATCATCATCATGCCCATTGTGGTTAATAGGTTCCACTCTGGATGATGTGGAAGCTTCTGAGTCCTTTTCTTCATCAATGGATTGCATAAGATCATCAAAGCTGAACTCTCCTAAAACTGATTCTGGATCAGCTTTGGTAGAAGCGTTCTTAGACTCTTCAAAGGTGACATTGATGGATTCATCTATCACCTTTCTTTTGTAGTGGTATACTCTGTAGGTTTTAGAAATAGCAGAATATCCAACAAACACACCTTCATCAGCTTTGTGTTCAAATTTTGCTAGCTAATCCCTCTGATTCTGAATGAAGCAGGGACATCTAAACACATGGAAATAGCTTATATTTGGCCTTTTCCCTTTTATTAACTCATAATAACCTTTTCACGACTAAGGATCTGTTTTGAGTGAAGCAGACACTGTTGACAGCTTCAGCCCAAAATGATGAAGGAAAACTTGATGCACACAACATGGTTTTAGCAGCTTCAATGAGGGTTCTATTCCTCCTTTCAACAAAACCATTTTGTTGTGGAGTTCTTCCAGCAGAAAAGTTTTGTGAGAGCCCTCTTTCTTCACAGAAGTCCTCAAGAGTACTGTTTCTGAATTCAGTACCATGATCACTTCTAAGCTGCTTGACTTGAGCAGAGTTCAGAACCTCCATCATTTTGATAAATTCGATAATTCATCTGGCAGCCTCTCCTTTGGTCTTTAGGAAGATCACTCATGTAAACCTGGAGAACTCATCAACCATTACTAGAGTGTATCTTCAACTACCTAGACTTGGGACACTGACAGGTCTAAACAAGTCCATATGGATTAAGAAGAGAGGAGTATCAATAGAAAAATTATGTTTGGATTTATAAAAGATGTTTTTCTCTGCTTGCCTTTCTCACAAGCTGTGCAGAGTTTATCCATAACAAAGGTTATAGAAGGCAAACCTCTTACCAACTCTTTCTTACAGAGTTTGTTGATATTCTTGAAGTTCAGGTGTGATAGCCTTTTGTGCCATAACCAGTCGAGGTCTACATTGCTCCTTGAGATAAAGCAGGGTTCAGTTGTGGGATCAATAAATTTCATGTCCACAACAACACCTTTCTTCCTTTGTGCACATAGCACAACTTTGCCTTGGGGATCCAGTACGTATCCTAGGTACTCATCAAAGTTAACCTTGTAGCCAGCATCACACGGTTGGCTAATGCTAACAAGGTTATGTTTTAGCCCAGACACATATGCTACTCTTTTGAATATTGCAGCATCAGCTTGAAGGGTTCCATATCCTTCTGTGGATCCCTGAACATTGTCACCAAAGGTGACTTTTGGCCCTTTTTCGGGCCTGAGATCACTCAGCAAATCTTTGCAACCTGTCATGTGACCTGACCAGCCACTGTTGAAGTACCAAATCTGGGATGGTTGTTTAACTTGCAGAGTGTCATGGGAAAATATTAGTTATTATTAGGGGAACTCATCATAAGGATGAGTTCTCCTTCTTCATCAACATTTGTTGATGGACCACTAAGATCTAAACTAATATTTCCAATTTGGATTGTATCAACTTGGATACTCTCCTCAATGACCATGTTACTTCCAACACTGCTGGTTTTTGCAATGTTGGAACTAGTAGTGTCAGCAGCCATTGTGTCCTCAGTTTCAGGACAGTCTTTGGTCATATGAGTATTCTTCCCACATTTATAGCATTTTCTCTTTTTAGACTTTTTGGAAGAAGTACTCCCAGAGACACATTCTGGGATATCTTTGTTGGACTTCTCAGCAGGTTTAGCTAACTTATTACTATTCTTGGAAGATCCAACAATTTGAGTGGAAGGTACAATAACAACAACTTTGCCTGTGTCCTCTTTCCTCTTTTTAGGAGGGCAGAGGTCAAATATAGGAAGTTTAATTGGCTTTTGTCCTTCCACAGGTTTGGGAAACTTATTCACAGCTTTCTCAGGTTGAGCAATGACTTTGCCATTGCCTTTACTAAGATGTGATGAATGTTGCCTATCAACATAATCACTACTTCTGGTTTTAAAAGATTTTCCTTCATTTATAACCAGTTTTCCACTATGATTTAAAAACTTATTCGAAATCACAGTAGATTTGCTTTCAACATTAGACATACCCCTAATGAAAGCAGGCTGCTTTCCTTTTGAAAACGTTTTCTCAAAATGTTCAACATCAAAAAGGTTAACAGGTTTCTTCCCATCTGCTTTAGATCCAGAACCTGTCTTGTTGACAGGTTTAGTGTCCAAGGCTACAGTTTGAACTTGTTTTCCATTCTTTTGTTTATATGTAGTAGCTATGCACTTCGCAGGCTGATCTGATGGGGAACACATTCCATCATCAGTCTTTAAAGCTTTTTCACACAAACTGTCAGTGTTTTGAGGCATGACAAACATGTTTGTTGAGACCAGCTTTCCATTTACTCTTTGGATAAAAGTACTTGGAAGCTCACCATGAGTGGATAAGTCTTTTTCCAGATTATTAATCTCAACAATTGAAGCTGATGTATCAAGATCCCCTCCAAGATAGGATTGGATTTGAGCAGGGATCTGCTGATTGATACAGTGGTTGACTTTTTGTGCTGATTGGCACCAAGAGTCAACAATCTTTTGAAGCTTGGCATGCTTTGAGTATGTCTCTCTCTTTTCTTCTAATAAAATGGTGTTGATGTGTTTTACTTCATCAAGCTCAGTTTTCAACTTATGAAAACTGTCCAGTTCATTAGTTTTTGTTTAAAGATCTGTTCTTAAGTTAGAGATCTCAGACTTCAAAGGATCATGCTTCTCAACAGCAGCTTTTAAATCAACAAGTAAATATTCAAGCTTTTTAACTTTTTCATCAGAATTGTAATCCATAAAATTTTATACCTTATACATCAAAGTTGGGTTCCAGATCTCTAAGCTGCTGAGAGCTTCAGCTTCAGCCAAGTCCTGTTTGAAGTTGCTTGTTGAGGGGACATCAATGTTGGCCATCAGACAGTTGTGTCTTCTTCGTCAGATGATGAATCATACTCTTCCCAGTCACAGGTCTTAGCCATGAGTCCCTTTTGCTTGTTGGAAGCCACTGAGTCTTCCAACTTTCTCAAGTTAGCCATGGCCATTAGGTACTTAACCCTGTAGCCATCGTCTTATTTGTCTTGTATGGTTTGGATGAGGAGTTAACAACTTTAGACACACAGTCAGCAGCTATATGACATGTTTTGCCACATTTATAGCACTCAACCTTAGTTTTGTCAAATGCCTTTTTCTTGATAGCACCTGACTTCTTTTGCAGCATCTTTCCACCAAACCTCTTCTTATTGAATTTTCGGACAAGCGTAGCAATCATTTGCTCATCATCAAACTCAGAAGGGTCTTCACGGTCTTCTTCTTCTGACAATTCCTCCATTTCATCATCAACCTGTTGATCAGCTTCTGTGAACACATCACACACCTGACGAGCAGGTTCTCTCACGCTGGCCACTAAGGCAGCACCTCTTTTGGACATCTCTAAGGCATTTCTTTTTTGTTGCCTTGACTATTCATCATTCAACAAGGATCCATAAAGATTCACAAGATCCATGCCTCTGATGGTGCCTGAGTTTCTAAGGATAGTAGAGAAGTAATTCCATTTCTCAGGCAGAATGTCTAAAAATTTGTTTACCAAAGTTAAACTGTCTTTAGTGATCCCAATAGCTTTGAGATCATGTATCAAGGCAGTGAACCTGGTCTAGGTTCAGTGAGTGACTCCTTTGGCTTTGCAAAGAACAGCTCATACTGTCTAACAAGATTGTTGATCCTGTTATCCAGTGTGATAATGGGACCATCATAGACGGTACATAAAGTATCCTACATCTCCTTTGCAGTCTTTATTTTCTCAACCTGTTTGAACACATCATCAGGAAGAGAAATAACAAGGTTGTTCCTAGCCTTTGCATCAAGAGAAACTAGTCTTTTGTCTTCATCAGACCATTGAGCTTTTTCCTTCTCAATAGTCCTGACTTCAGGAACAGCTCCTTCAGCAGCAGGAGTTATAGTAGTAACAGAGGTTGGCACATAGGGACATTCTATTGCTATCTCTGGTCGCTGTACATCCAGATTCTCTAAGCAGAGCATCATTCTGCACTTCCATCCAGAGAAGTTCTGATGATTGAACTTAGGAGGTTTTGCCATTGAACCATTATCATAATAAGAGGAAGAACTGGAAGCACTGTTGTACATGATGGGAAATAGGGAGTAATGAGAGATCTAGATTTAACACACACACTAAACTACTCTAATACCAGTTGTAGGTCCCAAAAGGTTTCCCTAGTATGTTGCTCTAAGCTGTAGAGGGGGGGGTGGTGAATATAACTATTTAAAATTTCAACACACTTTCTCAATGTTTGTATGTATATTATCAACAAGTGTTAATTACAAACAAGCCTGAACTGCGGAATGGTTCAAGATGAGATGACAGAAACAACAGAGACTACTTGTGAATATTGAATCCTAACAATCAATCAACAATAACAACAATTAATCAAGAACAAGAACAATTAAAACTAACCGAATGATTAGATTGATGACTGAATGATTACCAAGAGAATGTTACTGTAGCCCTAGAACTCTGTGTGAATTCGTGCCTATACAATATGCAAAATGTCGGATCTCATATTCTATTACAAAGTCAAACATGCTTTTATACTATCTACAACTATTAACAAATAACACAATAAACCCTAGACTTTGTATTACATCAACAAAATATATTCCAACATTCTCCCCCCTTTGATGGAATAAGCAAAGTCTTCATCATGAAAGCCCCAGCTTCTTCTCAAAATTTCTTACACTTTTTCTGTTTGCTAGTCTCCACTTTATCTTCGAAATAACTTCAATAATGAGCTTCTTGTCATTTGTACTGAGGGCTCCTCTTTTAGTTTTTCTTTTCTGATTTGCATCCAGCTTTCCTTTAAGACCACTCATAACTTTCTGTATAGTTCCATCATAAAACTTATTCAACTCAATTGTCCTCATAGCTCTCAATCTTTGATTTATGTCTTCGTACTGACAACTGGACGCATGACCATGATTACTTGAAACTCTTTCAACTCTCCGGAAAATTTGATTTCTCAGTTTGGTGGAGTTACATTAATCTTTCTCATGCCCCTTTCAACTCCAATTTAAAGATCTTGGATTGACATCAGAACGAGCTTCATATGCATGAAATGAAACAAAGTCTTTAAGGCAAATCTGCAAAGCTCAATTCTTTTGTTTCGACATAATTCATCAAACAAATCTTCAATGTCCACCAAATTCATCTAAAACATATCTGCTTCTGTAAACTTATACGTATTCCCATCAGATCTTGTCACAGTGAATGTAGGATAAAAGATTTTAACAAATCTATCCTTTTCAATCTTAACTAGATCCACTATCGGGAACTCACTCGTAACTTTGTCTGCACTCTGAGCCTTGTTTTGAAGGAAAGTTGCATAGTTCACTAAATTTGGACGATTTGGTTCCAATAGTCTCAGCAGCTTCAGGAAAGTACAAGGCGCTTGCTTTTTGCATAAAATCTTTTTCACTAGATGGTCTTCAAGATACGGAAACTTATTCCTTTTCCTAACATATTCAGCCGATTTCTTTGAGGTAAGCTCTAACCCCTTTTAAATTTCTTTCTAACTTCATCTTCGTTCAGAAGGCATAACATATCATCAATCTCTCTCTGAACAAGCCTTTGAACCTCAAACCTTAATTGATGTTGTTTTTGAGATTCATCAGCAAGCACATACTCATTAAAAAATCTCTCCATCACTTCAAACTTATTCAACTCTTTCACAACAGGAGGAACAAAACTTTCAACAGGAAACGGTTCTGTCTCTTCTTCTTTTACATGTACCGTAACCTCAGGCTTTTCAACCGTTGGTATAGGTATATCATCCTTTAATATCTCTTGAACCAATACCTCTTCTTCTTCAATCCTCTCAGCTCTAACAGCAACATCTGTTAGCTCTATCACATCATCATCTTCTGATTCTTCAATCTCAATAACATCTTCAACCATTAAAGGTTTTTCTTGTTTCTCTTCTTCAGATTCTTCATATTCGTCAAAATTGTATAACTCTGACTGGATGTTCAATGAACTAGGAACATCTTCATAAAGAATCAATTCCTGTCCTTTTAGAACATCAGTAGGTTCTTTTGAGCTTCCAACTTCTTTCTCTCTAACCTCAGCCTCCTTCTCTGGATATGTTATCATCAAAATTCCCGGTGTAGGCTCATCAAGCTTCCTCCTCTTCTCCCCCTCATGAGGAGCATCATCGGAGTCTTCATCATGCTCATCTTGTTTGCATTTTGACGTAGAAGCTTGAGCCTTAAAGGTCTGTTCAACTGCCGCCACCCTCTCTGATAAATTTCCTAACGCAGTGATTACCGTGCTTTCCAAGCCTATCATCCTTTCTCTCATCTCATCAAATTGCTCAAATACAAAGTCCCTCAATTCTTCAATTGCTTGATGCAGATCAGGTTGCTTCACTGACTCCTTGGCTACGCACTTTCCTTTCAAAAATTTGTGAATGTTATTCATTTGAGCCATAACTTCGGATAACTGAGCAGAAACATGATTGTTTACTCCCGCAACAGCAGTATTTAAGGCTTGGCTCAGCGATGTTTCAGTAACAAATGGGGAAGGATTAACGACTGGGTCACTCAGACTTCTAGTTGACACAATAGTGGAACTTGTGAAAAGAACCTCTTTGTGGCCAGTGCTTAGAGTTGGCAATGTGGTAGCTCTAATTCGACTTCCACCCTCTTCAAGTGACTAAGCAACGAATGCTTTCGTAACTGAGGATGTTCCGGCAGGAACACTAAGTTCAACGGCACTGACTTCAACAAATGAAGTAGACTCGAGTGTCCTATTGTGTATCGGTTCTAGACACGGTGTTTGAATTGAAGTTGTACACTCGGGCAGATGTGTACTGATTTCAATATCCATCAAATCCAAAGGATTATCAGATAGCAGTTGTGTTTGATCCCAGTGCACAAGTGAAACAGTCTTCTGTTGAGAGGAAACTGAGTGGATGGTGGGGTGTGCAATCGTCAATGGGATACTGACTTTTTCAATGCTAACTCCCTGTTGGGAGCTAACAGCAGATGTGGTAATATCCCGGCTTTCTAGGTTTAGAACATCCCTCACACTCTCTTGAGCTATACTAACAATATATATATCAGAACTGCTCCACCCTCATCATGAGCAGGTCCTCTATCATCATCATCACCTTCCTCTGGTCCCTCATTTATATTCGACAAAGTATGTTCAGAATCAGAACTACTCTATTCTCCCTCACCTCCCCTTACTGCACCCACTTCTCCCTCACACACTAAAGGGCTTCCCTGAACTTCAACCCCTTGCTGAAGTTCCTCTCTTCCTAGAACTCCTTGGTTTAGAGAACCCGATTCTTGGGTCTCTATGGGAGCATGGTCTATGCAATACAACCTCACATTCTCACTTGATCGATCAGCATACCTTAACAGTGCTTTGGTATTGACATTATGTTTGCATTTGGAGAATCCGGATCTTCATGGAGGCTCATCATAACATAATCTGGGCATCTTTGAGAGTTTGCTCTTTTTGGTATATTCTCGTTTTCCCGAAGAATGCCTCGGATTAGAATCTGAATGAATCTTTGTAGTGGTATAAACTTCCTCGATCTGTTTGTTGTCTTAGCAAGCACAATTTCCTTCATGTCTTCTCAAATGCACTGCGCATAATCATAATGTTTGTTGAATGCGATGTCGTGAAAGATTCGAAGACAATGAATATTGCATCTATTGATGCCAGTATGCTTTGATGTCATACACCTAATGATTATCCCAAACAGTGTGTACCATTCTCCATTTAGCCCATTTCGATGGAATTTTGAACTCTTAGGTAGGGCTTTGAGTATCCCAGGCAAATCAGGTCATGGACCAATTCTTCATCTGACACGAAATCTTCAAAATCAGCTAACTCTTGAAAGTTAACTGTATCAATCCTTCTGGGTAGGAACAAATTGTGTCGAAGTCCGGCCAATGTAATCTTAGATTTGAACTGATCGATGGTAACCTTGAAGTGGTGGTTACCATCTGCTAGAACAAACTTGACAGTATGCCAAAATTGCTGAAGGTAAACTTGTGGAATGGATGGTTTATACTGGAGAAGATATCCCAAAGGATGTCCTTTGAGGATATCAACAATGATTAGGTGACTGACTTTAATCACTCTATTATCCAGGCGGTGGTTATTGTCTTTGAATGGAAGGCAATATTTGGGGTTGACTAGTTGATTGTCGGGTATTATGGTAGACGGTGAAGGTCTTGTAAAAGAAGCACAACAGACGGGTTTGGAAACAAGGGTATGGTTTGATGATGAATGGGAGTCAGAAGAATTTGAATTATGGGAATGACTTGGAGATATCATTTGTAACCTATGAAATATAACAAACATGTTAGACAAAGCAGGTAAACAAATGAAATCATTCAAAGTAGAAAAATAGAACATTTTGTCAGAAATTAAAAAAATTTGTGATATTCTGTTTAAAGCATCGGGATTCCAGACAATAATAAAATATTATTGACAAGATTTTCAAAGTCAATCTTTCAGAGACCAATGTTAGAAAAACACAGATTTAAAACAATTTCTTGAAAAAATGTTACATTTTTCTTAAAACACTAAAATCCCAACACTTAGGAAAAAATTTTGAATAAATCTCGAATGACTTTGTAGACAACTCGAATGACACATGATGATACTCGATTAAGCTTATACATCAACTCGAATGAAGAGTAACCTTTCTCGATTAAGTCTTGATAACCATGAGTTGACTCGAATGAAATACAACTAGACTCGAATGAAATAAGTCTTAAACTCAAATGAAACATGAAATGACTCGAGTGTATGTTCAGTGCAACTCGAATGAGTCATGAAAGGACTCGATTAAAGCATAAGACAAACTCGATCAATTCTTAAGTCCAACTCGATCATATCTTATGTTCAACTTGATCAACTTTAAAAGATTCTCGAATGACCAAGTGAATAACTCGAATGAATAAGAAACTTCCTCGATTAAACCATAGAATCAACTCGGATAAAATACAAAGTGTCTCGGCCCATATTTCAATCGAGACTGATGTTTTGAATAAATTCCAAGTCCTAAGTATGCGCAACTCGATTAACAACTAAGACTCTCTCGAATAATGAAACATCCAACTCGATCAATTCATATGTTCAACTCGATTGACAAAGTTGGTCAACTCGAATCAAACATAGATGATTCTCGATTGATTGATCAATCAACTCGATTGACACTTACGTTTTTCTCGATTATACTTTCAATCGAGAAAGTTATTTGAAATTATTTACAAGTCCTTATACACTGATTTTTCAAAAAAATTGATTCCAAGGACTTTTTCAGTGATTTAAAACTTGTCCCCTACTCGAAAATTAAATACAAACAACTTTGTTTTACTGAACTTTGATTAAAAACAACAACAAAGGTGTTAAAATCCAAATTTCAGAAAAGTATGAACTCGAAGCTTTTTGAAATAAAATTTCAAATTTCTGTTTGTGTGATTTGAATTGAAACATGAAATTTCAAATTCATGTTCAGAGTCATAAACCATAAACGACCACACATTTAATTTCAATTTAAGGAACACAAATTTTGAATCACCATGAACAAACATATACGGACATACGAACTGATATATATATACAAGACACTGAAATGAACTATTTAAAACAACAACAAACAATAGAGAACGAAAAAATACTCACAATTTGATGATAATATCTCTGAAACAATTGAAGATATTGGGGTTTTTGAGTTTTCTTAATGGGGAAGAAAAGTTTCAAAGAAGACGGTGAGTTGGAGAAAAGATTAATTTGAAATTCAAAATTCAACTTTATAGTTGAATTTCAAAATTTGAAATTACCCGAAATCCGGCCCATATTCGAATTTCAACTTTACCATTAGCCGGCCCACTTTCACCAAATATAAACCCATTTAGTTAAAACCCAATATCCTTTCAAAAAAAAATTCCAACAGAAACAAAAAAATAAAACAGATTAAACAACAAAAAATTTGAAAATACATAAAAATTTTTTTAACTAAAATTAAAACTAAAAAAACGTTTAAACATAAAATGCTCCCCCTCGAATTTTAGAATGTTGCTCCCCCTCAGATGTATATAGTAATTTGTAAATCAGCTCCCCCTACAAAATATCAGATAAATTTTATCTAATATTCTCAAAAATCAGATAAAAATTATTTTCTGCTCCCCCTGCACATGACAATTCAGATCTGTTAAATTCCTAAAATTTTAAACTTTTAATATTCATGAATTTAACATTACATTAGAACCAATAAAATATGTAAATTTAAAATTATAAATTGAAACTACTGAATTATTAAATCTAACGATTCAACATACCCAATTTGTATACCAAAAAATTAAACCTTTTTCATCTAATGCTTTGGTAAACAAATCAGCTAGTTGATATTCAGTAGTAACAAAATATAATTCTATATTTCCATTTTCAACGTGATCCTTTATAAAGTGGTACCGAATGTCGATGTGTTTTATTTTTGAGTGTTGCACAGGATTTGATGCAATAGCAATTGCGCTCTGAGAATCACATTATATAGGAATCTTCTGTGGTGTAAACCCGTAATCTCGTAGTTGGCTCTTCATCCACAACACCTGAGAACAGCATGAAGAAATAGCAACGTATTCAGCTTCAGCTGTAGACAATGAAACACAGTGTTGTTTCTTGGATGACCAGCAGACGGGTTTGTCACCTAAGAATTGAACTGCACCAGATGTACTTTTTCTGTCCATCTTATCACCTGCGTGATCAGCGTCAGAAAAAGCAGTTAAATTGAATGAAGATTCTCTGGGATACCACAAACCAAGGTTTGGTGTTCCCTTCAGATATCTTAAAATTCTTCTAGCAGCAGTCAAATGTGATTCTTTTGGATTCGCCTGATATCTAGCACACAGACATGTAGCAAACATAATATCCGGTCTACTGGCTGTTAAATACATTAATGACCCAATGATTCCTAGCTACTGAGTTACATCTACAGGTTACCCCGAAATGTCCTCATCGAGTTTTGACTTTGAATCCGGAGCCATGGGAGTTTTCATAGGAGTACTGTTGACCATGTTAAATTTCTTTAACATGTCTTGAATATATTTTGACTGATTTATAAAAATTCCATCAGTCAATTGTTTAACTTGTAAACCTAAGAAAAAATTTATTTCTCCCATCATGCTCATTTCGAATTTCTGGGACATTAAGTAAGCGAATTTCTTACAAAACTCAGGATTTGTAGACCCAGATATTATATCGTCTACATATATTTGTATTACTATAATATCCGGCCCCTGACGTTTTATAAATAGGGTTGTGTCAACTGCACCTTTATTGAATCCACATTTCAACAGATATGTTGAAAGTGCATCATACCAAGCACGTTATGCTTGTTTAAGGCCATACAGTGACTTGTCTAAAATATATACATGATCAGGTTTCGAAGGATCAGTAAAGCCTTTGGGCTGATATGTATATACTTCATCAGTTAATTCCCCGTTTAAAAATGCAGTTTTAACATCCATTTGATAAACAGTGAAATTTTTATGAGCGGCAAATGATAAAAACATCCTAATCGCTTCTATTCTTGCAACAGATGCAAATGTCTCATCGTAGTCGATCCCTTCTTGTTGACTGTGTTAGATTTATTTATTTCGATCTTAGGAGTTGTTTTGTAATATTTATTATCATTGTAATTTGTCATGTATTTATTTCTATGTAATTTATGTTCAAAGAATAGTGTAGGGGCCAAAGTTGCCAATGTATGAAAGACAATTAAAGGAGCCTACAAAAGGCTCCTAGGGTTGCTTTTTGGGAACACGGTTGACCATTTGAATATCTTATTCAGCCGCCACTGTTGAAAACACTCTCAATATTCAAACATTCATATTGTCTTCTTCTTTATCATACTACATTTATTGAGCTAGTTTCTTTATGTATATGATGAGAATATCATTAAGGTGCTGAATATTTACGGGATTACAACGTTACAATTGGTATCAGAGCTCAGAGGGGTGGATTTAAACTGATTATTTCGGATTCTGCTGGGTTTTGTTCATGTTCTTCGTGTTCTTCCATCTTCAACCGGTTAGATCTTTATTTTCCATGTTTTTTTCGTGTTTCTTGTGTTATAATGGTCCTATAAACATCACATTATCATTCTCTACTGATTTTAAACTCATTTAGTTCCATATCTTTGTTAAAATCATCTAGAACCGACCATTATTAACTTTGAAAAATATGGGTTTTTTAAGTGGGTTTTTCACGTGTTCATGCTAGTTTTAAGTGTTTTTTAGGTTGTTTTAAATCACCAAAAGTGTTTAATATAGTTTATAAATCATTTAGAACTGTTTTTAGGCTTTAAAACTGATAAAACTTGAATTCTGCTCATTCTGCCTTAGAAAAACGTAAAAAACCTGCTGTATTTCGGATTACCACTGTAGCATTTCGGACCACCTAGGCACCAAATTCGGACCTCACCTCATCCTAATTCGGACCATACTTAAGTATATTTCGGACCCCCCCATAAGCCTATTTTGGACCACACTTCGGTCCCATCCGAACTTCGGACCATCCGAAGTTCAGGTAAGGCTTTCCATTTTTCACTATTGGGACTTGTTCTTAAAATTTTTCAATTTCGGACCTCATCATTTCGGACCATCCGAATTCGGTCTATCCGCTGTTCCAATTTCGGACCAATCAATTTCGGTCCTTCCACTGTTCATCCGAATTCGGTCCATTAGGCCCATCCGAAATTAGGTCATCCGAATTAGGTCCCCAACTGTAGTACTGTTCATCCGAATTAGGACCCCTTCCGAACTTGAACCTCATCCGAAGTCATCTCATCCGAATCAAACCATCCGAATTCAAGCATCCGAATTCGGTTCCCTCATCCGAAACACTATTCATCCGATTTCAACCATCCGAATTCAGAATATTCTGTTTTCAGTCCAACCCATCCGTGTTCAGTTTCCACCTCTAAGATCTTCATATTCTTAATCAGCACCAATAATCAGAATGTCTCGCGAAGCTCTTGTACTCGGATCTGAGAACAGACCACCAGTTCTCTATCCCGATGAGTACGAACAATGGAAAGCCCGGTTCCTTAAGTTCGTTGGAATGCAACCTCTCGGGAACCTGATGCTTCAATCAATATCCGAAGGACCCGTCATCTACTATCGAGAGACAGCTGCCAGACCCGAGGCTGAACCCCCTATCCAAGCCTCAAAGGTTGAAAGAGAGACGACAAATGACGCCGAGAGGGATCGCCAGCAAGCTGATAAGAGGGCAGAATATCTGATTTATCAAGCCCTCCCCACTGATATTTTGGTCGGTGTAGACAGTAAAATGTCTGCAAAAGAAATGTGGGACGAGCTGGAAATCCAAATGCTGGGGGCAGATCTTGATGATCGTGCCAAAATCGAGGAGGCGAAGGCAAAGTTTTCAGAATTCCGTGCCAAAGACGGGGAATCTCTGCAATCCACATTCACCAGGTTCTGTGCAGTCCTTAACGAATTGAATAAACTGCACATCAAGAAGGATAGGGATGATATCAACATCCAATTCTTTGCCGCCTTAGCCCCCGAGTGGCAGCTTGCATGTAGGGCAACGAAAAGAGTCCTGAACATTCCTGAGGTCTCAATAAATGTCGTCTTTAAGGAGCTTAAGAAATATCAAGGGGATGTGGATCAACAGAAGCTGATGGCAAATCAGTTGGCCTCTCTGCTGCTATCAGCCAACACAGGGTTGAAACCGAATGATTCGCTAGCCTTGATCACCAACACGCAGATTCCGACACCATCTTTTGCTCCTGGTTCTTCATCGTCTCAGTACAGGTATGCTTCTCCTCCGCGTGAGGTCTATGATGAGGAGGAAGCTTCGATCCAAGAACAGATAGCCTTGTGGACCAACCATCTCCAACAGCGACGGTTCTCCAACAAGACCAACAACCAACTCCATTATGACATCGGTCCACGGAGGTACTCAGATGATAGGAGGGATGACCGCCGCGATGACTATCGCAGAGATTACTACCGAAGGGATGACAGGGATGATCGCCGGTATGATGACAGACGCGACTATCGCGATGATCGCCGTTATGAAAGGCGAGATGAAAGGCAAGATGACTGGCGGGACGATCGAAGGGATGATCGTCGGGATGACCGCAGGGACCGGAGGCGTGATGACAGCCGCGAGCACCGCCGGGCCGACAAGAGGCCGGCGGAAAGAAGAGAGGAAAAGCCAAAAGTTGATGAGCCGAAGACCACTGATGAACGTCTCTGCTACAAATGTGGCAAACCGGGCCACTTTGCTAGGGAATGCAAGAATAACTTCGAAAGGGACGTGGCTTATTACGAGAGAAAGCTCGAGGCTACTAAGAAGAAATCAGATGCCTTAGCCCTCGTCGCCCAGGAGGACTACTGGGATGCTGAAGATTCTGAAGACGAGGATGACAAGGGCAAGAATTGCTACATGGTTGATCGTCTGGGGTTGGAGACATGTGCTGATTTCACTGCTGAAAATTCAGACATTGCTGCTGAGGGGGAGACAATGAAACATCCACCAGCATGTCTGATGGCTACAACCGACGATCCCGAGTGCTCCACATCCGGTTCCGAGTCCAGTGAAGAATATTCCTATTACATTCCTGCACATGTAAATAAATTATTTGTAGATAATGAATGTACACTACACACACAAATACTTGATCTACAAGATAGATTAAATGCTGAAACTGCAAAGTGTGTACAGGTTGAACATCAAGCTCATATTCTGAAAGAATCATCTGAATTATATCATTCAAAATGGTTAACTAATCATAATGTTATAAAACAGATGTTGATAGAAAAAGTAGATGTTCAGGATAGGAATATATACCTTGAATCTTGCATGGAAACGCTTTCAAAAGAAAAACTCTCTTTAAAAGAAGAAATTTCTGTTCTTACAAAACAATTAGATGTGGTAAATATGGAAAATATAGACAGTTTAGAAAAATACAAAATGATTGAAGAAGAAAGGATAAGTTTGTACGCAAGAATAAAGACCCTTGACGATGCATTTTTGAAAAGGGGTCAAACAGAACAAACTATCCATTTAAATCAGCCCAAAGAAACTAGGTTTTACCATTCTAAACAAGGAATTGGTTTTAAAAATCCTAAATATTTGGAAAAGGCACAAAATGTTTTACCTGTATTTTATGACATGAATTATATGGGAGCCGGTATTAAATCTTTCTTTTTTGAGTCATCAAAAGAAGTTTTAAACCAAGAAAATGAGAAACGTGTTACGCGTAAAGATAAAGAAATTTCTTTTCATTATGAAGAACTTAACGAGAGTTATTCTTCTAGAGTACCCACTTTAGAGGAAGATCTCTCGTCAACTTATTCAGAAACTGAATTGAACACTGAAACTGTAAAATCAACTCTTCAACTTTATATTCCTGCAAAAGTTCTTCAACAACAAATCATTGTTTTAGAAAAGGAATTGAAGTCGTCTCAAGAGAAAGCACTTGATCTTCAAGATGCTCTTCTTAAGAGAGAAGAAGAATTGGTAAATCAATCTTTTCAACACACTGTGGAAGTCACTGTCTACAGAGAAAATTTTGAAATAGTTTCACAACAATTGAAAGATCTTTCAAAACAACAAACACTTTCTCATTCCATAAAAACTCCATGTATGTCATCAGATAAAGGTAAGGCTAAAGCTGAATCTTCTTCTATCACTGTCAAAGGTGAGTGCTCAAAAGTTTTCAAAAATGAGGTTCCTAAAAAGACTCAGATGAAATCCAAGTCTTTTAAGGAACCCACTCATCACCAAAAAGAAAAGTCTGTCAAGTCTAAATCTTCCATGCGTACTGACTCTAATCGTTTTGTTCCTACAGATCATATAAGGAGAGTCCCAAAAACCACCATGCAGGATTTTACAAGTTTTTTTGTGAAGAAGGCTTTAATGCCAAGTGAATTTGTTACTAGAGATAGGATGTCTGTAATCCCTAAAGACAATTTGTGTAACAATGTGTGTGACAATGTTTGTAATGATGTACCGAATTCTACTATTCCGTTAAAGTACTCTTTCAAGGATTTGTTTAATCTATGTCCAACTAAGTATAGACGACAGGTTCCTGAAATGAATGCTTTTGTGCCTTATTCTGTTAAACGTATTCGGAAAAAGAAAACAAAAAACAGTGCATCATCGGCCACAAACAAAGTTGAGATGTGTCCGTTGCCAAGGCCCAAAACCAAAGCAACGGTCAAAAAGGTCTCAAAAAGACAAAATCCGAAGGCAATTTCAGCGCCTAAGGTTCCAAAACCCAATAAATCCAATTTTCAATGGATTCCAAAGGGTTGTGCATCCGGTCCACACACAAATGCTTGTTGGGTTTCTAAATCTGTACACGTGCCATATAAATCTAGAAATCCTAACAAAAAGGGACCCATACTGAGGTGGGTACCCAAGGTTGTGTGATCTTAATGCAGATGGTTCTTGGTTACTTCTGATCAAGACCCGTGCTTCAAAGAAATGGCTTCTAGTTACCTTAGACTAGGACCCGTTCTTTTGCTTGTCGGTTGTGCTTAAACCGACACGTTTGGCTTCTGTGCACACAGCCCAGGACCCGGTCTTAACTCATCATGTTTTCTGAACATCTCGGTTCAGAACACGGTTTGATTGTGAATTAAAAATGGATGTGTTTGAATGCATATAGTTTTTCATTATATGAATTTATGTGTTTTTCAGGCTAAGTCCATTTGGTATATGGATTCGGGTTGCTCCAAGCACATGACAGGAAGAAGAGAATTGCTGTCCAACGTTATTGAACAGTATTGCGGAACTGTGAAATTCGGGAACAACCATCATGCTCACATAAAAGGATACGGGGACTTAGTTCTAAATAATATGGTCATCAAGGACGTTGACTATGTTGAGGGGTTATCAAATAATATTTTTAGCATAGGACAGCTCTGCGACAAAGGACTAGAAGTAACGTTTAGGGCTAAGAACTGCAGTGTTAAGAACATGGATGGAAAAGAAATCTTAACTGGTTCCCGAAAATCTAACCTTTACACCATTGACGTAGCTAAGCTTGTAGTGAAGGATAACATTTGCCTACTATCCAAAGCCTCTTCAAAAGACTCTTGGTTGTGGCATCGAAGATTATCCCATTTGAATTTTGATAATATCAACAAGCTGGCTGCTAAGCAATTGGTCAAAGGACTTCCTGAGTTGCGCTACGAAAAGGACCATCTGTGTGGAGCATGTGAGAAAGGAAAAATGAAACGATCATCTCACAAACCAAAGCCCGAACCATCAACAAAAAGAGTTTTGGAGTTACTTCATATGGATTTATGCGGACCGATGAGAACTCAAAGCATAAATGGAAAACGATATGTGTTGGTTATCGTTGATGATTATTCTCGATATACCTGGGTCAGGTTCTTGCGTTCCAAGGACGAAACAGCTCAAGAAATCATTGATTTTATCAAGAGTGTCGAGACCCAACAGCAGCTGTCAGTACAATCAATCAGATCAGATAACGGCACGGAGTTCAAGAACTCAGTAGTGGAAAGCTTCCTTCGATCCAAAGGGATTCAGCATCAATACTCTGCTGCTCGAACACCTCAACAAAATGGGATCGTGGAAAGGCGTAACCGTATGCTAGTAGAAGCCGCTCGTACAATGCTCACATACTCAAAGCTACCTCCGTTCTTGTGGGCCGAAGCCGTATCAACAGCATGCTATACACAGAATCGTTCCATCATCCATAAGCGCTTTAACAAAACTCCTTACCAACTCTTTTTGAATAAAGTACCATTTATCAAGTACTTACGTGTATTTGGTTGCAGGTGCTACGTGCTGAATGACAAAGACAACCTCGGGAAATTTAACGAAAAGGCGGATGAAGCGATCTTCATTGGATACTCATCCAACTCGAAGGCGTATCGCGCATTCAATACCCGAACCAGAACAGTCAATGAAAGTGTGCACGTCACATTTGATGAGTTGGCTGAACTGGCACCCGAAGTTGATCAATAAGGACCACGCATTACTCAGATGCCTGGAGACTCTTCGAATAACCCCATTTCTTTTTCTTCTTCTGATTTGGTTAATTTATTTGATCCTTTTTATGTTGAATTTTTCGGTCCTAACTCTAGTGTGTCTAATGTTGTTAATAATGTAGGTAATCCTTCCAGTTGAACTGCGCCGCAAAGTTTCTCCGCTCCATCTTCATCAACATACCCTCATCCATCCACATCATCCACCGACACATCCGCAGTTGAATCTACTCCTGTAATACCCTCACATATAATACCAACGATTCTTCCTTCACCTGAACACTCGGAAATTGAACCAGAACCTGTGGTACCATCATTTGAAACCATTGACCATGAATCCTCATCCATTCCCATTTTAACCACAGAGGTTCCATCCCGAGCACCCCTTCCACACGAGATCAAATGGACCCGCAGTCACCCAACAGAGCAAATCATTGGTGACGTATCAACAGGAGTCCAAACTCGTAGGGCATCTGCTAATGAATTTCTCTACGCATCATTCTTGAGTATGATAGAGCCCGCTCGTGTGGATGAAGCCCTGACAGATCCGGATTGGATAGTTGCAATGCAAGAGGAACTCAACCAGTTTGAACAGCTAAGAGTATGGCGGTTAGTTCCCAAGCCAAAAGACCGCACAGTCATCGGAACGAAGTGGATCTTTAAGAACAAACGAGATGAGAACGGCATTGTGATAAGGAACAAAGCAAGACTTGTTGTCAAAGGCTACCGACAACAAGAAGGGATAGATTATGACGAGACCTTCGCTCCAGTTGCACGGAATGAAGCAATCAGAATCTTCTTGGCGTACGCGGCACACAAAGACTTCAAAGTGTACCAAATGGACGTCAAGACTGCCTTTCTAAACGGTGAACTTAACGAGGAAGTGTATGTTGAACAACCACAAGGCTTTGTTGATACACATAAACCTGACCATGTTTATGTGCTAGATAAGGCCCTCTATGGTTTAAAACAAGCACCTCGAGCATGGTATGATAGTCTTTCGAATTTCCTTATTTCTGCTGGTTTCTATAAAGGTGTGGTGGACACAACTCTGTTCACTAAAATGGAAGGCCCACATATAATGCTAGTACAGATTTATGTCGACGATATTATATTTGGATCTACTGACAGTTTTTTTTGTAAGGATTTTTCAGCCCTAATGGAGTCCCGGTTTGAGATGAGTATGATTGGGGAAATGAACTTTTTCCTCGGATTACAAGTCAAACAACTTGAGGATGGGATTTTTGTGAACCAGTCAAAATATACTCTTGACATTCTCAAGAAGTATAAGTTAGACTCTTGCACGAGTATCGCAACTCCCATGGCCTCCAACTGTAAGTTAGACACCGATCCTTCCGGGAAAAGTGTCGATAATTCAACTTACAGAGGGATGATAGGATCCTTACTATACTTGACTGCCAGCAGGCCGGATATAGTGTTTTTAACATGTCTTTGTGCTAGATTTCAGGCCGACCCAAAAGAATCACACCTAACTGCGGTAAAACGCATTTTTCGTTATCTTAAGGGTACACCCGAACTTGGTCTATGGTATCCAAAGGGAACCGATTTCGATCTTACCGCGTTTTCAGATGCTGATTTTGCAGGTTGTAGAGTGGATAGAAAACGCACATCGGGAGGAATACAGTTTTTAGGCGACAGACCGGTGAGTTGGTCTTCCAAAAAGCAGAATTGTGTATCCACATCCACAGTTGAGGCTGAGTATGTAGCAGCTGCAAGCTGTTGCTCTCAAGTGCTGTGGATGAGAACACAATTACGCGATTATGGGTTCTCACTCACCAATATCCCTATTTACTGTGATTCTCGAAGTGCAATTGCCATCTCTTGCAATCCCGTGCAGCACTCTCGAACAAAACACATAGATAGCAGGTATCATTTTATTAAAGATCACGTGGAAAAGGGAACCATTGAGTTGTATTTTGTTGGCACGGAATACCAACTTGCGGATATATTTACTAAAGCTTTAGACGAATCTCGTTTTCAGTTTTTAGTATCCCATATCGGCATGTTGAATCCACCTTCCAATTAAATATCAGATATTGTCTTAAATAATTCTATTTCAGTCTATCATGATTGAAATTCCTTTATTTTAGAAAATAACTGTTATTTAAATTTAAGGATTGTGTCACAAAATTGAAACTCAACATTTCCTTATCTGCGTATATTTTTAATAATTAATGATCCTGATAAATTGCTGTGTGAATTGTTCATCACGGAGTGGGATGCAAACAATATCCAGGTTTGTCTGTACTTGAAAGGTTAAAAAGGGTTGTCACGTTTAAAATCTGAAAAAGAAAAGGAAAAAGGATTGGTATTCATTTGAGGGGGAGTAGAGTTAGGATTTATTTTAAATTTTATAATTCTGTGTTTCTTTTTATTTCTGTTATAGTTAAATTTTTGAATTTTAGGTTAGTCTTAATTTTAATTTAATTTTATGTCTTAATTTAATAGGTCAGAAAATCACAAAAAGATTTTAACTTTCAAATTTATCAAAAAGCCAAAAAGATTTTAGGTTATTTCATTTCATTTTTTTTAATTTCAAAATTAAAGAAAATACCAAAAACATTTTATTTTTATTTTTATTTTGAATTGGGCCAAATTTTTTTTAATTTTGTGTTGATTAAATTCGTTAAAGGCCCAGTGTATGTGGGTTTGTTGAATCCAATCCGGCGGCCCAATTTCCATTGGGGCGCGGATCCTTGACCCGACCCATGACCCACGCGAATTTATATAGGGTGGTCAACAGTCAACTCTTCACTTACTTCATCTCCAAGATATTTCTTCTCTCTTTCCTCTCCTTCCTTCCCGTCGTCCCCCACCGCCGAATCCACCATTTTTGCACCTTCGAAGCTTCTCATCTTTCATTTTCTTCGATTTTTCTTGCATATTCCATCTACCGCATCACCAGGTAACACTCTTCTCACTTTATTTAGTCTTTAACTTCCTAGTTTACTTGTTTGATTCTCATATTTTTATTAACTTTTCATTTCGGTTTTTGCTCTTTTTACTTACTGAAATGTGTTATTTTTCCTTAGTAGTAGTTAGATAAAATGTTCCTTAGGTTGTTTTAGACTAGGATCTGTAATTTCATGCATTTTCATTAACATTCAAACTGTTCACGTTTATTTTTTGCATGAACATTAACTGCACTCATGCAGTTTCGGATGTCCGAATTCGGACCACCACCCGAATTCGGATGTCCGACTTAGACTAGATTCAAAAATTTTACAAGTTCAAAACCAATTTCGGACCACTGTGGATCCGAATTCGGTTCACTGTTGATCCGAATTCAGACCATCACATAAGGGTCAAAATTTTCAAAACTTGAAAAATTGTCTAAGTCTGTTCACCACTGTGCATCCGAATTCGGATGATACCCGGATTCGGTCCCCATCCGAATTCCAGGTACCATCCGAAATTAGGACATATCCATATCATTGCATGCATTTTCACAAGTCAACATCCGAATTCGGACCATGGTCATAAGACATCCGAATTCGGACCACCTTCATTCATTTAATGTCTTACACTTCGGACCATCATCCGAATTCGGTCCCCAGTTTAACCTCATCCGAATTCGGTCCCACACACATCATTCATGCATTATCCCATTTAGGACGGATCCGAATTCGATGACACTGTTCATCTGAATTCGGACCATCCGAAATCCATCACTTAGGATTTTTTTAATTTTTCATTTTTCATTTTTTTTTTCATTTCTGCATTTTCATATAAATTAAAAATCACAAAAATAGTTCCATACAAGTGCACCATTGATTAGAGTTAGGATTAGTGTTTGAGTGAAACGGTCTTATCTAACATCGGTCTCTTAACGATTGACTTTGGACTTTGTTAGTGGAATTTTATTCTGCTAATAAAGACCCGATGTTAAACAGATCAGACAATTTCTATTTCACACTCATCTAGACTTCACATCAATGCATTATCCTATCAAGTCTTATGATTCTAACTTTGTTGCACTTTGAAGGAAAATGGATCCCGCAATCGTTCTCACCATACCCCATCCTCCAATTCCAAATAATAATGCTCAGCTACCCGAGGAATCCATTCTGCCAAGCGCCGAGTTTGTCGAGTTTATCCCACATAACTGGCAACTCGACGTCTCCATCCTTCCAAAAGAATCCCAAACCCTAGCCTTCGACATCCTCACCCGCCATCCCATATATTATGCACTTTCAACTGCCATAGCTGTTCCCCAGATTTACCTCCAACAATTCTGGAACAGGCTCCAATACATAACCGACCCCGAACATCACTTCACCTCCACCATTGACTGCGTTCCAGTCAAAATCACCACCGCAGCCATCCGTCACATTCTTCGTCTACCCATACAAGACTATCTTCCCACCGTTGACTCATTCGACCCAAACCCATCCGTATCTGAAGCCCTATCTGAGATACAAACTCTTGGGTATGACGGCCCTCTTACCAAACCATCCGACTTCCGCACCAAAAACCTTCAGTCACACTGGCGGATTCTATTCGATGTGCTTAACAAGTGCCTCACAGCCAAGCATTCCGGTCATGACTCGGCGTCGGCCCAGGTATTAGCCATGTTCACCGGCTTTGCCTTCGACCGACACGTGGACTATACCGCTTTTATATTTGAAGAATTACGAAGAGTTCATGTCGAAAGAAGCACCAAGAAAGGCCGCAAGTATGTTCCCTATCAAAGATTCCTTCAACTCATCATCCAGTGTGCAATGGATCAGGACGAAGTCATACATGAGCGTCCGGAGGCTGATGTCTACCCCACAGTGGCAATCCAAAAGCTAACTCTGCCAAAGGGGGCCCCGACGGTACAGGTGATGAAAATTCCTCTATCTACTCTTATGAGGTAGAGAGGTACAGAACGGGTAAGGACATATATACGAGAGAATTATCCGGATGAGTCTCAGTCGGAATCAACTGAGACTAACCAGTCCGAAGGTGAGCACCGAGAGAGTGAGCATGAGGGAGAAGGGATGGATGTTCAACAGTCAATGGGTTTCGGTGAGCGGGAGGTAGAGATTGTGAGGGAGGGAGCTGTAGGTGAGATGGCAGAGACGGCGGATTCTGAAAGAACCGTCTCTGTCGTAAGAGTGAGGGATATTCAGTCAGAGGGTGAACCAAGCCCTGTTAGCCGGACTCCCCTTCAAAAGACCGTTAGTCCAGCGGTCGAAACAACCCCCACCACCCACTTGGTTTCCCCTCAAAGGGAAACCACTTCATTCCACGGGGATCTTCCACACACTCCATCGCCCTCTCATTCGGAGAGCGGCGGTGTTGAAAGAGGTCACACTCCTCCCCACGTGACCGAACTTCCTTCGCCCACGATTCCATCCCCACAAATTCACACATCGCACGATGCCTTTGTGGCATCCCCAAGAGCTGCCTCCGTGGCAGCTCAACAAACATCCAGATCTCAGCGTCCCGTAGTGGAGCCAGAGATGACGGAAGGAAGACCGGGAGTGGCTCAATCAACGCCGTCCAGTTCCGGCCATCTCCCCATCAATCTGGAGATGCTAACGGCAGCATTACGTGCTGCCGGAATGGTTACCCGGGCTGACCTGGACGCCCAAAGGGAGGCCGCCGAGGACCGTCACACCGCCCTTCTTTCTCTTATCAAGGGTAAGGGTGTTGCCTCCAAAGCTGGCCCCTCACCAGGATCCCATTCAGTCCATCTTCAAATAGCTGAGCTCTCGGACAAGATCGATGCTCTCAATCGTCTAATTCTTCAAGTCCAAGAGCAGCTCAATTCGCGAATGGATCGCCTTGAGTCGGCGGTCATAGATCTTCAGTGTCGCACTCAGGCCGAAGCCCCTAAAAGGAAACATGACGACCAGGAAGACCCTGATCGTCATGAGGGGGAGAAACGACAAAACGTTCATCATGAGGGCTCGATGATTATTCTAGGGGGAGCAGAGGCTGAAGCCACAGAAATTCAAGGGTCTGGGTCCGGGGATCAGACATATGAGGCTACGGAAGCATAGATGATCGACTATGCACCTCTACAAATTGAGGGCCCAGCTTTGTTAGACCCCATGTCAGCAATGGTGATTTATGTGCCCAAATATGAAAAAGTCGAAATCATATTAGTGTCTGACTCAGATTCTGATACTGATATCGACTATACATTTCTCACACCAAAACCTGAACCCCAATCTCCACCTCATGAACCCCAACCACAAACATCTTCTTCCATCTAACCACCTTCAGTCACTCCCACAGAAACTCCATCAATCCAACCCACTCCCACACCTAAAGATCCTCCACCAGTTATTCGTACCCCATCAGTCCAATCAACCCTTCCAACTCAATCAGCTCCGCACTCCCATATCGCTGAAACTTCCAGAGCCAGAACTGTCGACTGTTTTGATACTAAAGAAGTCACAGCATCATATGACAGGACAGACGAAGAATGGATAAAGTGGTACTCCTGGGGAGAAGTCCACACTCTGGATGCGGAAACAAAAGAAGGGTTATGTCAGGACCGGAGAGACCGTGTATTGAAACTTCTTGAGGCTCCTCCTCAAGGAGTAGAAGAACCTCCGGTCCAGGGGTTAAAAGAATTTTTGAAGAAGTTCCCGGCTGATCAATTTCAAAATCCTTTCTTGGAAGAAAGGTTCAAAATGGTCTTCAGAAAGAAGCCGGGATCTTACAGTAGACGTCTTCTAATGGTAATGACCGATGCTTCTCGATGCGTCCAAGCAGAATACAATCAGATGATGCTTAGAGAAACGAGAGATAAGAGCAAATACTGGTCAAAGTCCAAATTAGTCAGAATCAATAACATTCATATGTACAAGAGAGCTAGAGTCTACACTCCAGCCTTCAAGGTACTCAGAGAAGACGGTACTATTCAAGAATTGTATGAAAGCGACCTTGACTTCGTAAACATAGACGACGTAGAGCGTCTGCACAGAAAGTTGGTAAATAGAGTCAAGGGTCGTCTGACACATATGACTGCTTTAGCAGCCCTGGTTCGATGCATGAATCGCCGATCAATCATTATGTGCCTCAGAGATTTCCAGATGGCGATTGAGAGTGCCTTAGTCAAAGTGGGTCTGAAAGCTCCTGAACAAGATGTATTTTTGCTAGACCACTATCCGGCTTACAAAGTTTTGCTTTGAGGACAGCCAGGGGTTATCTTCTTGAACCAGAAAGGACATAAAAAATTCATGCGCTTTGAGGATCTTCCTTGTTACTCCGACGGCACTATCAGATTGGTTCGAGCAGCGCTTACTCAGAAAGTTCAAGACTTTGACGCTCAATCAAATCCAGAACTTAGATGCTCACCACAGGAGATTCAGGATATCCTCAGCGGAATTGAATACCTGAACGAGAGGCTACATCTGAGACAAGTAACCAGACGCTTCGACGTCATACTTGGTCTTCGAGAATATACCGACCATGCCCGAGTTCCAGGACCTCCTAAGTGATCGAAAAGGGGGAGATTGTTAGATTTATTTATTTCGATCTTAGGAGTTGTTTTGTAATATTTATTATCATTGTAATTTGTCATGTATTTATTTCTATGTAATTTATGTTCAAAGAATAGTGTAGGGGCCAAAGTTGCCAATGTATGAAAGACAATTAAAGGAGCCTACAAAAGGCTCCTAGGGTTGCTTTTTGGGAACACGGTTGACCATTTGAATATCTTACTCAGCCGCCACTGTTGAAAACACTCTCAATATTCAAACATTCATATTGTCTTCTTCTTTATCATACTACATTTGTTGAGCTAGTTTCTTTATGTATATGATGAGAATATCATTAAGGTGCTGAATATTTACAGGATTACAACGTTACAGACTGTATCCTTTGGCAATGAGTCGTGCTTTATTGCGAATGATTACTCCATGTTCGTCCTTCTTGTTCTTAAAGATCCACTTCGTGCCAATGATAGATTTGTCTTTAGGTCGCTCAACAAGTCTCCAGACCTTCAACCTTTCAAACTGATTCAGTTCTTCTTGCATTGCAACAATCTAATCAGCGTCCAGAAGAGCTTCTTTCACATTCTTCGGCTCTATTTTGCTGAGTAAATTGGAAAACAGGCACTCGTTTATTGTGGCTCTTCTGGTTTGGACTGAAGCAGAAGGATCACCAATGATATTTTCTGTTGGGTGATTTCTAGTCCACTTGAAAGTATGTGGATACGGTTGAATGTGGGGAAGTCGGGGGATGGCTTCAGATGTAGAAGGTAGGGTATCTGAGATAGGAGTTTCTGAATGTTCAGATGTTAAGGGGGTTTTAGAAGATTGTGGAGGTTGAATAGGTTGTACACTCTCAATTGGCAAGTGCACATTTGTTGTTGAAGCTTCTCCAGTTTCTTCTGATACTTGTTGATGAGAATGATCCGAGACTACGATGGAATCTTCAGTAATCCTCTCAGGCACCAAATTTAAAACATTAGTTTTGGGCTTCTCAAAGTAGTCTTCATAGAAATTCTCAAACAACTTATTTAATACTGAATTTTCTGCATTCTTTTTAGTTGACTCCATAGAAGTTGGCTTGTTAGGTTCGGGTCCTGAACTGGTATGTTCAGAAGCCATAACCACTCCTTCATCAAATTTGACGTTGACGCTCTCATTGACTGTCTTGGTCCGCTTGTTGTAGACACGGAAAGCGACTGACTCCTTCGAATAACCTATGAAGATACCTTCATCAGCTTTTTGATTAAATTTTCCAAGGTTGTCTTTGTCATTTAGTATGAAGCATCTGCATCCAAAGACATGGAAAAATTTAATATTAGGTATTCGTTTATTTATTAGTTCATAAGGAGTCTTCCCAAATCGTTTATTGATTATTGAACGATTCTGTGTAAAACAAGCTGTTGCAACAGCTTCAGCCCATAAGAATAACGGAAGATTGGAATATGCCATTATCGTTCGTGCTGATTCCACTAGTGTCCGATTTCTTCGTTCAACGACACCATTCTGTTGTGGAGTTCTAGCAGCTGAATACTGATGTGTAATTCCTATAGAATTCAAAAATGATTCAAGAGATTTGGTCTTGAATTCTGTGTCGTTATCTGATCTGATTGATTGAATTGAAAGTTGCAACTTCACTTGAATTTTCCGGATGAAGTCTATGATGATTTCGGTAGCATCTGATTTGGACCTCAGGAAGAAAACCCATGTGTACCGTGAGTAGTCATCAACTATCACCAATACATATTATTTCTTATTAATACTTTGTACTCTCATGGGTCCACACAGATCCATATGTAGCAGTTCCAGTGCTCTCGTTGAAGAGTGTTCGGATTTGGATTTGTGTGAAGCTCTAGTCATCTTTCCTTTTTCACATGCGGCACACAACTTCTCCTTTTGAAATTTGAGAGTTCGTAACCATTTAACTAAACCGCCTTTTGCTAGGTTGGTTAATTCATTAAAGTTCAAATGTGAAAGACGACGGTGCCATAACCAAGCTGTTTTAGATGTAGCTTTTGACAGTAAGCGGACATCCTTTTTCAGATTAATGGAGGCTAGGTCAGTAGAGTATAAGTTGGTTTTCCTGTTTCCTGCCAGGATTTCTTTACCTTCTCCAGTTCGAATGCTGCACCGATTAGCTTTGTTGACTTCCAATCCTTTATCACAAAGCTGTCCAATGCTAAACAAGTTATGACCAAGACCATCAACGTAGAAAACCTTCTGAATGGTAATTTTATCGTATGCAAGACTTCCGTAACCTTTGATCGGAGAAAACTGATCGTTCCCAAATCTGACCGTCCCACAGAACTTTTCTACAAAGTTAGTGAGTGTTTCTCTTTGTCCGGTCATATGCTTCGAGCATCCGGAGTCAAGATACCATACATGATTTACCTATAATAAGAAATAGCACATGAGGTACCCACTTATAGTTGGGTACTTTTGATTTAGGTAAATCATGCAGTTGATGATGCTTTTTCTCATCAGATATGTCTTTCATTTTAATAATTGATGATGATTTAGGTACCCACTTTTTTAACAGTTCTTTTTGGTATCCACTTTTGTACAATTCTCGGCAGAACTGTTTTTGAAATATTTTGCTATGAAACCTTTTTCTGTTGGAAAGATGGGTCCTTTTTCTTAGGTTGCCATACAAGCTTATCAGATTTTACTAGTAAAGATTTACATGAACCAGAATTCAAAGCAATTAAATCAGTTCGAGAAAATTTGATACAAGATTTATCTACAAATTCATTATTACAAACAGAGTTTTCAGGATTGCTATTTCTATCTGTAACAATATTTTTCTTCACTCGCCACTCTTGTTTTATTTTCTTGTTTTTCTGTTCTCTCTTCTTCTTTCCCCAAACTTGCTTCCTTGAACCGTTCACAATATAATCTGACATAGAAAAAACATGAGAATTAGTAATCTTAGAAACTTGTTTATTCTGTAAATGTATCTTACCTTTTGAAGTTTGGACTTCAAGTGCATTTGAGTTCTTTGTAGAAGATGATTCACCTTTTTCAAATTTAGGAGTATCAAAAGTAACTTTTGTTTTCTCCTTCTTTTGTTGTAAAGTTGGTGAATTTTTAGATGATTTTATTGAATCTGTAGAAATTCTTTGTAGAATTTTAACAGGTTCTTTTTGATCATCTGATTGTTTATTATATAAAGGTTTTACAAATTCATCAATTTTAACGAACATCTCTTCTAAGGAATTGAAATCAGAGTTCATATACAGATCAAATTCTTTTTTAGAGTTGATAGAATCTAGAGAAGTTGAAGATGATGGATCAGATAACCTTTTGTTCTCAGGTTGTTTTTGTAACTTTTGTTCCAGAATTTTGAGTTCAGTCTTAAGAGATTTATTTTCTGTCTCAAAGTTTTTGATTTTCAATTCGAGATCAGAGTTTATCTTTTCAAGAATTGAAAATGGTAAATATAACTTTTGAGATTGAATAGTAGTTTCAGATAAATCCTTTTCAGAATATGTCTGAATGTACTCTTCTTTAATGTCAGTATTATTATTTAATTCATTTATTCTGTTATAGTCAACAGAATTTTGCATTTTATCTGATCTTAATCTTTTTGATTCTTCACTAGATTCTACCTCATCGGATGCTTGCATAAAAGTCATTTTTAATCCTAGATTCATATATCTGACATCATATAAAGTCGGTGAATTGGATATAGCCTTTGTCAGATACTTAGGATTTTCCCAACCAATACCAGATTTAGAATTGTAAAATTCTGTGTCTTTTGGTTGATTTAAATAGATGATTTGATCTGTTTGACCTCTTTTGATGAATTCATCCTCCATTTTATTTTTTTTCTCATAAAGCTTCGTTCTTTCTTCAAAAATGGCATGATATTTTACAGAAAAATTTGAAGCTTTTAATTCTACCAATCTCAGTTTGTCTTGTAGGTCAGATATGTTGTTATTAAGTTCTTGGACTTTGCTTTGAAGTTCTTTTTCTTTGTCTTGCAAATCTGAAACTGCTCGTAATGCCAATGCTTTATCTTTGGAAAAATTTAATACTAAATTATGTTCATTACGTAACTTGTTTTGCAAAGAGTGAGCATGTTTCTTTTCAGCCTTTAATGATTTTTCAAATTTCTTAAGCATAAAGGCCATCTGTGTTAATTTTTATTCAAGCACACAGGAATCATCAATTTTAGAGTCAGAGTTAGAATTTACCTCCGGTGTTTCTGAACTGTCTGATTTTTCTGACTCTGAATCATCAGTATCCTTGCCATTGCTGCATTCAGCTTTTCCTGCTGCCATCAACGCAAACTCTTCAGTCTCTTCCTCCTCAGACTCTTGTTTTTCCCCATCCTCTTCATCTGTTAGCCCAACCCATACCTCATCTTCTGCTATCATAGCTGACTCACTCACTTCTGATTCATTGAAGACCTCTGATTTCAGGCAGATATGAGCATCCTCATCCAGTATGTATTCATCCTCTGATAACTGTAGCCAATGGTCATCCTCTGCCATAAGGGCTTTTCCAGCTTCCTTTTCTTTGGCTAGGAGAGCCTTTCTTGTGTAGTAGTCAGAGTTTTTGACTACTGGCATTCTACATTCACGAGCAAAATGACCTGGTTTTCCACAATTATAGCACTTCTGCTTTGTTTCTTTCTTCGCTGATTTATCAGATTTTTCATATTTTTCAGCTTTTCTGCCACTGCTCTCACCAGATTTTTCATACTTCTCCTTCTTTTCAAGTTTCCTTGAACCAGTCTTGTAGCGCTTTTTGTTGTTGGTTGGCTTACGATAGAATTTCTTTGGAATGCTTTAGTTAGCAATGTCATCTGCTTTTTCATCTCTTCTATCTCGGAGTCTGCAGATGAAGTTGATGTGTCTGATTCGGAAGAGCTACTGCTAACTACTGCCCGTTTCTCCTATTCAGCTTATATTTATACTTCTTTTCTGCCAATAAAGCCAAAGGGTCAGCAGTCTCTTTCTCAGCTTTCTTCTGGCCAGATAATTTCCTCAAAACAACCTCTTGGTAGTTATTGAGGTTTTCAAAAATCATATTGAAGTCCATCTCTTCAATGTCCTTCGTCTGTTGTATAATCATCGCATACTTTTCCCATTCCAGGTTCAGTACGTTTAAGAACTTGACATTGATATCCAGATTAGACTTTGTTACCCCATTTCTTTTCATCTCACTTACCAGACTTACAAACCGCAGGTAAATGTTTTCTAGCAGTTCTCCTTCTCGCGCTCTAAATTTCTCGAAAGTCATCAGACTGTTCCTTGCTCTATTAGTTGCAGCCCTATCAGATCCCCTCATAAGTTTGCACACTTCATCACATATGGATTTGGCGGTCTTTGTGTTTGTAAGACATGTATAGATGTCATTGGGGATTGAGATCAGTAATAACTTCCTGGTTGTTTTGTCCCCTAACTTTCTTCTATTCTGTGCCTCAGTTAAGTTTGTAACCTCCACTGTTCTTGGTGGAATTGGGGGATTTCCAGTGGGTACTCTAGGAATTGTTTCCATGAATACAACTGGTCCTTCTGTTACGGACTTTAACATTTCTTCCGAAAGATCATTAAAACTTATGAATTCCAAAAACCTCTCCCTCCACTGAACGTATTCTCCCCGTTAGAGAATTGGGGGTTTCGTCTCTGATCCCATGGCAAGAGCGTCTTTTGACATTGCGATTGATATATAGGTTACCATCCAAGATCTAATGAAATTTGATTGAAATTTAAACAGTTGATCAACTATTGAATGATCAACCTTTGAAAGAATGTTGAATGAAACTCGATTGGATAAGATGATCAACTCGAATGATAAGTTGATCAACTCGATTAAAGAATGAGTGAAACTCGAACCAGTGTACAATCAACTCGAATCTATAGCAATGAACTTGTTAGAAGAATTAATCAACTCGAATCAAGCAGTGATGAAGCTCGAATGATTCAATGTGAAACTCGATTGACTTAGTATGAAACTCGATTGGTTTAGTGTTAAACTTGAATTAGTTCTGTGTGAAACTCGAATGAAACTAAGTGTAACTTGAATTAATATGTAAGTCAACTCAGTTAAAACAACAAGTCAACTCGGTTAAAACAGCAAGTCAACTCGATTGAAAAACAAGTTTAACTCGAATGGAAGACACTACCAACTCGAATGGAAGACACTACCAACTCGAATTTAAGGTAGGTCAACTCGATTAAAGTGCAAGTCAACTTGATAAAAATGAGAGTCAACTCGATTAACTATGTAATTCAACTCGATTAAACTATAAGTTCAACTCGATTGACACTAAAGTCAAACTCGATTTGAACTTGTTATCAACTCGATTGAAATGGTCAATTAACTCGAATTGCTCATGAACAAAGTATAATTCGAGTTTCTTAGTTTTTCAGAATTTTTAAGTCTGAAACTCAATTTAATTTGTAAAACACAGCTATATTCTACCAAAGTGAAATCGAAGGTAAGGATTCTGATTTCAAACACTTTTTGTGAAAGTATATTGTCCAAAAACAGATCTAAAAGTGACTTTTGCAATAAAACAGTGAAGAACTTTTGGTTTTTCAAAATTTCAGAAAAATCACCAGATATTTTTCTGTGTTTGATGAATCAAAACAAAATTGTACTCAATTGAATCGACTTCCTATCCTTTTCCTTCGATCCAATTTTCAGAGTCCATAATCAACAGGATAAAAACCCTTGTTGATTTTTAGGTTTTTCGAAAAAAATGTCAAGAACACTGTTCGAATATATTCAATTTTAGATCAAATATTACCCCTAGATGCTCTGATACCAATTGTGAATATTGAATCCTAACAATCAATCAACAATAACAACAATTAATCAAGAACAAGAACAATTAAAACTAACCGAATGATTAGATTGATGACTGAATGATTACAAAGAGAATGTTACTGTAGCCCTAGATCTCTGTGTGAATCCGTGCGTATACAATATGCAAAATGTCAGATCTCATATTCTATTACAAAGTCAAACATGCTTTTATACTATTTACAACTATTAACAAATAACACAATAAACCCTAGACTTTGTATTACATCAACAAAATATATTCCAACACTACTAATCTCAGACTCACTCAGACTAGTTACAATGAATACACTCACAAAGATGAACTCACTTATATTACAAGACAGACTGACAGACAGCTTGAACAAGAACAGCTTGGACACACTTAACTATTTTATTCAAGCAGACTTTGCATGCATGAAAACACACTTCTTTACACATTTTTTGTATCACACTCTTGGTTTTCTCACATTCCTTAGATGCTTCATTTTATACTCTCACAAAGAATCCCAGTGAAGCTTCCTCATTGGATGCAGAGATAGTGGAGTGTCTTTCCAAAAACACAAAAATACTTTCGTGCAGGTTCTGACAAAGCAGTATTTATCTCTATATTGCAGAATCTTTGTCTTTTTCTTTTTGTCTATGTTGCAGAAGGCTTTAACCAAAAGAGGAATGTCAACTCTAGACCTTTCATCTTCTTGTATGGCCATTTTGATATAAGATATGGTCTGTCACCCATTTCAAATATCCACTTTGTCTTCATGTATCAGAACAGTTTGGGCAGTGAAAGCAGATTCTGATTTTCCTTTTTGTCTTCAACTTTGTAAATTGATCTTTTGGTCCAAGACAATACATAAAGACATGGAAACATATTCCATAAAGTGTTTCGCCTGTTCACAAAGAACAAAATACATAGAATTTGTCCAAGCTGCTTAACGGGTTAGAGTAGCATAGACAGTTTATTTCCAACCTGTTCAACAGAATAGAACAGCTTGGACAATCTGCCTTAGTTGCAACAAATGCAACAGGGTAAGCAGCGTAGACTTATATTGCAAATCACTTTTCAGGTTTCAATGAGGCATTAACATGGCCTTAAATTATACCTTCAAGTGCATCAAACAGGTTTGATTAAAAATCTCCCCCTAAGATGTATAACAGGTTTGACTGAAGCCTTTTTGTGCCTAACATGACACTTCTCAACTAATAGACCGAAAGAACCCTCACCCACACAAACTATAGATGGTTTGATCCTTCGTTAGGTCTTCCGGTTCTAGTTAGACCATATAAGCGATGTTTATGTCTATCACATAAATTGGTGCATAATCGAAATCAGCAGAAATAATATTCAACAATTCTGCTCATGGGATATACCAATATGGGAAATGATGAATTGGGAGATATTAGAATGAAATTAAAAATCTGGTATAAGATATGAAATGAATCAGAATTTTATGAAAGAATTAGCTCATGGGAGATCATGGGAGAATTATAACAAAGAGAATCTCAGAATCAATGAGATTATGAAAAATCAAAGAGATTAGATCAATTAACCTCAATGATATGTTCTGAAAATCAAAAAAAAATTTCTCTTTCAGCTCAAAAACTTTTATGTCTGCACAAAATATTTTCGTGAAAAATACACACAGTTTTGTAAAAAAATATCCTCGTCATAGTGCGTTTGAAACTCCCCCTGGAAATAAGCACACAAAGTTAGTCAAGTCATTGAAAATAAATCAGGATCAAAAAACATGTAAAAATAAAACTCTCTCTTTGTCAATTTAGCTTCAGAGTTGAATTCAGGGTTGGAATTTCAGAAAGATTCAGCTTTCAGAATCGGGATCTAATCTGAAGTGATTAGAAGCCTTTGTTTTGCAAAAAAAATCAAGATGTCTTTGGTATCCAAACCGATTTGGATCCAAACTTGTTAGCGCTCTTAGGTACCCATCTCAAAATGGGTTTTGGTACCCACTGGTACTTTTGGTTTAGGTACCCATTGCATATTATAATTCTTTGCTTCTCTCTCAAATTCAGAATGCAAGTTCCTTTTAGTATGATGAAATTAAATATCTGAATTATGAAAGAAACTGGAATTTTAACAATCAGAATTTTGCAATCTCTTCTCTCTGAAAAGCTGTCCGGTGCTAGCCTGTTTTTGATAATACTTAGTGTTTTTCTGTGAAGATGACTTCTGATAAGAATAACCAATATTTTTAGAAACTTTTGAATCTTTTGATTTCGAAGATTCACCATTGTAAACCTTGACCGGAAGATTTTTAATTATTTTATCTTTGCCTTTGTATATCTTTAAAAGATACTTAAGTTTAAGATTTGAAGGTGAATCTAGATTAGGAGTTTCAGTTAGATTCTTATCATTTTCTGAAAATATATCTGAATGATCAACTTTAAACAATCATTAGAATTATTAACTTCTAATTCATTTGAAGAAGGAGAAACATGAAATTGTATAGAAAGATGAAGTATTTCATCTTCTAATCCTTTGATGATGACAAAATATGAATTTTTGTCATTATCAAACGATTGGTAATCAGTTTTGAAAGATTGTTCTTTAATTAAGAACAAATTTCTTTCATCTTCAAACAATTTAGATTTCACTTTGAAATCTTGTTCTTTAAGTAAGAACACATTTCTTTCCTTCTCAAGTAAATCTTTAGTTAACGAAAACTCTTTTTCAAAAGCAAAAAATTCTTCAGATTTGTTTGAATCATAATTTTGATTAGAATGGTTTGTCTTATAAAGTGTTCTTCAAGACCTTTAACTTTCTTGTAAAGATCAGATCGTTCAGGCAAATGATACTTCTGCTGAGTTGCATTCTAAAATTTTTCTTGTTTAGAATCGTGAAGTTCTTTTAATAATTTAGATATTTTCAATTTAAGCACATGAATCTCAGAATTCAAAACTTTCTGGTTTACATCAAGTAAAGCAAAAGCTTTATCAGTGTTTAAATGATAAAGAATGTCATAATTGTTCTTACGAATCTGTTCAGATTCAGTAAGTTTTGCAATCAGCCCAGACTTTGAGAGATGTTCATTTGACATTTTGAATTGCTGATATTAAATCTTCCAAGATCTTTTATGGACAAATGATTGATTTCTGATAAAAATCTGAAAGATGTATCAGTGAATGATAACTTGTTGAAAATCAGCTCTGAATTGACTTTTTGACGTTAAAATTTCAGCTTTTCTGCAGAAAAATGCCTGTAACTTTTTTCTGGAGTCGAATTAGGGCTCGAAAATTGCCTGAACCGGCTTTGCCTAATATAGGCATCGTAGATCTCGGTTCAAGCTTCGTTTTGGCGTATGGTAGGCCTTCTAACTATGTTCCAGTCAAAAGTTATGGCCAATTTAAGCAGCAAATGTCAAATAGTCAAAAGTTGGAATGAAACTCGAAGCATTAAGGATGAAACCCAAATGCCTAATGATCAAACTCGATAAAAGAAGGATGAATCTCGATTAATGAAGGATGTAACTCGATAAATGAAGTATAAAATTCGATTAAACAAGCAACAAACTCGATTGACCAAGTATGAAACTCGGATAATGAATACACAAACTCGAATACCAAATGACTAAACTCGATGGATTCCTACTCAAACTTGGTTGACATAGGAATAAATTCCAATGTCAATGAATTAAACTCGATTAACAAAAAAGGAAACTCGATTAACAAAAAAATCAAACTCAAATAACAAAGTAATCAAATTCGAATAACAAAGAGATCAAACTCGAATAAAACTTGATGAAACTTGATCAACACTTTATAAAACTCTGTTGGGTACAATTATATATAGAGTTGAAAACAATAGATTGTAATAGTTCAGGGTTAAATATGTAAATACTCAATTGTTGTTATTGAGTATAAATAGTGTATGTACGCATACATACAAAATACACAAGTTGGTAGAACAGTTAATAGATCTGATTAGAGAGAAAGAAGAATTGCTTTGCAAGAAAGTCGTGAACCTCCAATGTAATATTCTCTCTTTAATCATTCAATATATTGTTGTTGATTGTTCTTGTATAATTGTTTGATTGTTAAATGTATAGAGTTGAAAACAATAGATTGTAACAGTTCATGGTTAAATATGTAAATACTCAATTGTTGTTATTGAGTATAAATAGTGTATGTACGCATACATACAAAATACACAAGTTGGTAGAACAATTAATAGATCTGATTAGAGAGAAAGAAGAATTGCTTTGCAAGACTGTCGTGAACCTCCAATGTAATATTCTCTCTATAATCATTCAATATATTGTTGTTGATTGTTCTTGTTCATATAATTGTTTGATTGTTAAATGAATTGCATGAAATATTGAATTATCAATTGGTATCAGAGCCTAATATGGCTAAATTTGAGTGAATTTTGAATCTGAAATTTGAATTTTTACGAACACTGTTACATTCATCTATGTTTGAAAATTCAAAAATTTCTTATGGTTTTTGAATCAATGGATGAAACGAGTTGAAAATTGGATCGAAGGTGCGGTTTATAAGAATGATTTGATTGTGATAAGCATCAGAGTTTAATTCCAAACACACAAGATTTAATTTGGATTTTACTGACTTTTTGAAAAAAGTGTGTGTTCTTGAGGTTTTTTGATCGATTTTTGGTTTTAATTCTGAAATTAGCCAAAAAAAAATTTCAAAAAATGTTTATGTGTGAAAACTACAGCTTTGATTTTAATCTGGAATCAATTTGTGGATTTTTGTTGAAAATCAAATTTTTGAACTTGATTTTTGAAATATTCTGTTGAAACTCAGGCAAAGTTACAATCATACTGTTAATCGAGTTTTATTAGAAAGCAATCGAGTTTCATTTATATGTTATTCGAGTTGCATGCTTTTATGATCGAGTTTGGTATTGTTTTATTCGAGTTGAAAGCATTATTAATCGAGAAACTTCATGTTTCGTTAGGGTTGATCAAATAGTTAATCGAGAAACGTCATGTTTCATTCGAGTTGATCAAAGAGTTAATCGAGAAACTTTATGTTTCATTCGAGTTGATCATAGAGTAATTCGAGTTGGACTACAAGTTCATTCGAGTTTCATTCCCTTTACATTCGAGTTGAATCATCATTCATTCGAGTTTCAATAAGCTTCAATCGAGTTTCACACTCAATCATTCGAGTTTTATACTTCTTCATTCGAGTTTGGTGATTCTTTATTCGAGTTTGGGCCTTCATTGTTCGAGTTTGATTATTATTCATTCGACTTTCATCATATCATTCAAGATTTGCTCCATTTAACCTTTGTTGCTTAAATTGACCATAACTTTTGACTGGAACATTGTTAGAAGATCTACCATACGCCAAAACGATACTTGAACAGAGATCTACGATTTCTACAACGGACGAAGCCGGTTTGGTAAATTTTCGAGGCCCAATTCCACTACAGAGAAAAAGTTACGGGCACTTTTCTACAAAAAAGATGAAATTTCATCGTCAAAAAGTCATTTCAGAGCTATTTTTTCACAAGTTATCACTTACTAAAATAGTATTCAAAGTTTTATCAGTAAATCACTCAATTTTTCCATAAAAGATCTTGGAAGATTCAATTTCAAGCAATTCAAAATGACATATGAACATTTTTCAAAGTCTGAGCTAATTATAAAACTTACTGAATCTGAAAAGATCCGTAAGAACATATACGACATTCTTGTTCAGTTAAATACTGATAAAGCTCTTGCTTTACGTGATGTATCAATACTGAAAGAATAAATTCAGAGCTTAAAGGTCAATCAAAATTCTGAGAGTACTACTCTTTAATTGAAAATATTTGAAATATCAAAAGAACTTGACGATTCGAAACGAGCAAATTTTCAGAATGCAACTCAACTGAAATATCATTTGCCTGAAAGATCTGACCTTTACAAGAAAGTTAAAGATCTTGAAGAATTACTTTCCAAGACAAATCATACTGATCAAAGTTGTGTTTTAAACAAATCTGAAGAATTTTTTGCTCTTGAAAAAGAGTTGTCTTTAACTAAAGATTCACTTGAGAAGGAAAACATGAGCTCTTACTGAAAGAACAAGATTTTAAAGCTAAATCTAAACTGTTTGAAGATGAAAGAAAGATGTTTTTAATCAAAGAACAACCTTTTAAAACTAATTTCCAATCATTTGATAATGACAGAAATTCTTATTTGGTCATTATCAAAGGATTAGAAGATCAGATATTTCTTCTTACCAAACAAATTAATGGTTCTGCTTTTTCAAAAGAATCACAGGTTAAAGATCCTTCAGTTTGTTCAAATTCTAAAGTTGATCAATCTGGTTATCCAACTGAATTTTCTTAATTTGATTCTTCTTCAGATCTTAAACTCAAGTATCTGTTAAATATACACAGAGGCAAAGATAAAGTTATTGAACAACTTCCGGTAATGATTTATACTGGTGAATCTTCGAAGTCAAATTTTCTTAAAGTTTATGGAAATACTGGTCATTCTTCACAGAAAACAATTTCGCAGAAAAACACCAAGTATTACCAGAAACAGGCTAGAGCCGGACAGTTATTCAAAAAGAAGAGTTTGAAAAAGTCTGAACATTCAAATTCAAGTTTCTTTAGAAATTCAGATATTCAATTTTCAAATACTCAAAGAAATTTGTTTTCTGCTTTTGAAAGAGAATCTAATAGTTATAACCTGCAATGGGCACTTAAACCCAAGTATAAGTGGGTACCAAAACCCGTGTTTAAATGGGTACCCAAAAGTGCTAACAAGTCTGAATCCAAATCAGTTTGGATACCAAAGACATCTTGATTGTGCAGGTTTAAAGAGGCTTCCAGATCAATACAGAGTGGAACCTGTTCTTAAATTCCATAGGCTCTTGATTACTACAGATGAAGACCCGTGCTTCCACTCAAAATGGTTTCTAGTTAATTCAGACTAGAACGCGGTCTTCAATGCAAAAGGCTTTTAGTAAATCTAGACTAGAACCCGTTTTTCATCTCAAAAAGGTTTTTAGTCATATAAGAATAGAACCTGGACATCAACTCAATAGGCTTCTAGTTAGTACAGACTAGAACTCGTACTTCATCTCGCATAGGTTTCTGTACACATCAGTACAGAACCAATTATTAGATTCCAAAAGTTCTACTTACATCAGAGTAGAACACACACTTCAATTCAAACGGCAACTGCTCATTTTAGTTCAGGACCTTAATGAAATGGTTTTTGTACTTCTCAGTATAGTACCAGAGCTGAGAGACAAATCTTACTGGAATTCCTACCATGATTTCAAATCTGATGTTGCATTGTGTTAGGCACAAAAAGGCCTCAGTCAAACCTGTTCTACATCTGAGGGGGAGATTTAATGGTTGAAGGTTGAATTTAAGGCCTGTTATATGCCTTATTGAAACCTGAAAATGATTTGCAATATCAGTCTAAAGCTGTTCTATATGTTGCATGAGTTGCAACTAAGACAGTTTGTCCAAGCTGCTCTGTCTGCTGAACAGGCTGGACATAAACTGTCTACGCTGCTCTACACTGTTGAGCAGCTTGGGCAATTTTAAAGTGTTCTGTTCTTTGTGAACAGAACCTGTTCTTTGTGAACAGGCTAAACACTTTATGGAATATGTTTCCAAGTCATCATGTATTGTTTTTTGACTACAAGATCAGTTTACAAAGTCGAAGACAAAGTGGAAAACAGAACTGCTCAGCCTGCCCACGCTGTTCTGTAACATGAAGACAAAAGGTTATTTGAAAAAGGGTGACAGACCTTTTTCTTATATCAAAATAGGCCTTTACAAGGAAGAAAGACGCAAAGTTGACATTCCTAAATTAGTTAAAGGCAATGCAACAGTAGACAAAGTAAAAAGACAAAAGTTCTGCACATGTGAAGACAAGTCTGCTTTTCAGAAAAGTGCAGAAAAGGTTATGTTGTCTTTTCAATGAAGATGTTTCTCTTAGATCCTCTAAGTGAGTATAAAAGGAAGCTTCTAAGGTCAGAAAGAAGTGAGAAGAAAGCTAAGTGCTGAAACCAAGAGTGAACGTGCAAGTGTGATTTTCATGCATGCAAGCCTTCTATGTAAACCAGCATCTGTGTGTCTAAGCTGTTTTACATAAGCTGTTCCCTTAAGTCTTGTAAACACAGTGAGTGCTTCTTAGTGAGTGTATTCATTGTATTCTAGTTTGAGTTTGTCTTAGACAAGTGAACATACTGTTGTATCTGTCATCTCAGCTTGAACTATTCCGCATTCAAGCTTGTTTGTAATTAACAAATTGTTGATAATACATACAAACATTGAGAAAAGAGTGTGTAGTTTTTAAATTGCTGTATTCACCCCCCCCCTCTACAGCTTATAACTATATACTTTGGGATCCTCTCGGGACCTACAACTGGTATCAGAGCAGTTTAGAGTGTGTGTCATTCTATATCTCTCATTCTCCCAAGTTTCCATGGACAACAGTGCTGCAAATTCTTCTTACTATGACAATGGTTTTATGGGCAAACCTCCAAAATTTAATCATCAAAACTTCTCTGGTTGGAAGTGCAGAATGATGCTCTATTTAGAGAATCTGGATGTACAACTGCCAGAGATAGTGATGGAGGATCCCAATGTGCCAACCTCTGTTACTACCATAACTCCAGCGGTTGAAGGAGCTGCTCCTGAAATCAGGACCTTTGAGAAAGCAAAAGCTCAATGGTCTGATGAAGACAAGAGATTGGTGGCTCTGGATGCAAAGGCCAGAAACAACCTAGTCATTTCTCTCCCTGATGATGTGTTCAAGCAGGTTGAGAAAATGAAGACAGCAAAGGAGATGTGGGATACTTTGTGTACCGTCTATGATGGACCCACAATCACACTGGACAACAGGATCAACAATCTTGTTAGACAGTATGAACTCTTCTTTGCTAAACCAAAGGAGACTCTCACTGAAACCTACACCAGGTTTACTGCTCTAGTGAATGATCTCAAAGCTGTTGGGATCACCAAGGACAGTCTTACCCTGGTGAATAAATTTCTGGACATTTTACCTGAAGAGTGGAACTACTTTTCAACACTCCTAAGGAACTCAGGTACTATCAGAAGTATGGATCTGGTCAATCTGTATGGATCCTTACTGAATGATGAACAGTCAAGGCAACAAAAGAGAAATGCCTTGGAAATGTCCAAAAGAGGTGCAGCCTTTGTGGCTAATGTGAGACAGCCTGTAAATCAGGTGAGTGATGTGTTCATTCAACCTGATCAACAAGATGATGAAAAGGAGGAGGTGTCAGACGAAGAAGATGCTGCAGATCTTGCTGAACAAGATGATGAGCAAATGATAGCCATGCTTGTCAAAAGGTTCAACAAGAAAAGGTTTGGAAGAAACATGCTACAAGGAAGCTCAGGTGCTGGGAAAAAGAAGGCATTTGACAAATCCAAAGCTGAGTGCTTCAAATGTGGCAAAACTGGTCACATAGCTGCTGACTGTGTGTCAAAAGCTGTTGGTCAGTCATCCAAACCCAACAAGACTAACAAGGATGATGGCTATAGGGTTAAGTACCTTATGTCCATGGCTAAGCTGAGGAAATTGGAAAACTCAGTGTCTTCCAATCGCCAAAAGGGACTTATGGCAGAGACATGTGACTGGGAGGAATCTGACTCATCATCTGATGAAGAAGATAATCAATGTCTGATGGCCAACACTGATGTCCCATCAACAAGCAGTTTCAAACAGGATATGGCTGAAGCTGAAGCCTTCAGCAGCTTAGAGAATTGGAATCCTACTATGATGTATAAGGTACAAAATTTTATGGCTTACAGTTCTGAAGAAAAAGTTAAAATGTTTGAATATATGCTTGTTGATCTCAAAGCTGGCTGTTGAAGAAGCCATGAAAATGCTTTAAACTAATCTGAAATCTCTAAGCTTAAAGCTGTCTAAAACTAAATCCAGTAAACTGGCACGGTTTCCCATAAATTGGAAACTGAGCTTGGATGAAGTTAAAACACATCAACTCTATTTTACTGGAAGAAAAGAGAGAAACAGATATAAAGCATGCTAAGCTTCAAAGATAGTTGACTCTTGGTGCCAATCTGCACAAAAAGTCAGCCATTGTATAAGTCAACAGATTCCTGCACAAATCCAAGCCTATCTTGGAGGGGATCTTGACACAGCAGCTTCCATCGTTGAGATCAATAATCTGAAAGAAGATTTATCCACTCTTGGTGAACTTCCAAAAACATTCATTCAAAATGTGAATGGTAAACTGATCTCAACAAATAGGTTTGTCAGGCCTCAAAACACTGACAGCTTGTGTGAATCTAGTTCAAAAGCTGATGTTGGAATTTGTTCTCCATCAAGTCAGCCTGCTAAGTGCTCTACTGGTTCACAAAAGCAAAAGAAAGGAAAACATGCTCAAACTGAAGTTGTGGATACTAAACCTGTTGACAAAACGGGTTCTGAGTCCAAAGCTGATGGTAAAAAGCATGTTAATCCTTTTGATGCTACACTTTGAAAAACAAAGTTTTCAAAGGTAAGCCAGTCTGTTTTAAATACAAGGGTAAGTCTCATGTTGAACACAAAACTGCTTTTGTGATTCCATATAAGTTTTTCAAATCATATAGTAAACTGGTTTGTAAACAAGAAACAAAACTTTTTAAAAAACCAAACACAGTGAGTATGCTGAATTGGCAGGCATAAATCACAATCCAGTAGGGGCATAAATAAAGCCATTGCTCAAACTGGAATAATTGGGTTTCCCAAAACCTGTGGAAGCTCAAAGCCAATCAAGCTCCCTGTCCGTTGATTCTTCCTCCTAAAAAGAAAGACAGAAGAGGGCAAAGCCAAAGCTATGGCTATTGAACTATCCACTCAAACTGTTGATTCAACAAGAAGTATAAAACTGCTAACCTGCTGAAAGAAGCAACAGAAATAACTCAGAAGTGTTTCTGAAAGATCTTCTTCCAAAATTCATAAAAACGAGAAAATGTTCAAATGTGGGGGAAGAAGACACTCTGGCCAATGACTGTCCCTGAATCTGAGGAACAAGTGAGGCTGTTGACCATATCTGCTGTTTCGCCCACCGCTGTCATCAAGCAGTGGGGAAATGTCACAGGCACTGAGGATAGGTAAGTCAAGCTGATACCATTCAGATAGGGAATATTAGTGTGGACATTCCAAATCCATCAACAAATGTTGATGAAGTAGGAGAACTCATCTCTGTGATGAGTTCCCCTAAAAATGACTAATAATTCTCTTATCACTCCGCAGGAAAAACAACCTTCCCAGGTTTGGTACTTGGACAGTGGCTGCTCAGGGCACATGACAGGTTGTAAAGAATTGCTGAGTGAACTCAGGCCTGAAAAAGGGCCAAAATTCACCTTTGGTGACAATGTACAGGGATCCACTGAGGGATATGGAACTCTTAAAGCTGGTGCTGCAGTGTTCAAAAGAGTAGCCTATGTGATTGGGCTAAAACATAACCTTGTTAGCATAAGCCACTAGGGTGATGGGGGCTACAAGAGTTACTTTGATGAGCCCTGGGTTACATATTGGATTCCCAAAGGCAAAGTTGTGGCCTATGGGCCAAACTAAGAAGGGTATATGTGTGGAGATGCATTCTGCTGACCCCACAACTGAAACCTGTTTTCTCACAAGAACAAATGCTGATCTAAACTGGCTATGGCACAGAAGACTGTCACATCTGAACTTCAAGAACATCAACAAACTCTGTAAGAAAGAGTTGGTGACATGTTTGCCTTCTATGACTTTTGCTAAGGATAGATTATGCAATGCTTGTGAGAAAGGCAAGCAGAGAAAAAACATCTTTTAAATCCAAACATAATTTCTCTATTGATACTCCACTCTTCTTAATCCATATGGACTTGTTTGGACCTGTTAATGTCCCAAGTCTAGGAGGAAGAAGATACACTCTTGTAATGGTTGATGAGTTCTCCAGGTACACATGGGTGATCTTTCTAAAGAGCAAAGGAGAGGCTGCTAGAGAGATTATTGGATTTGTCAAAAAGATGGAAATGCTGAACTCTGCCAAAGTAAAGCAGCTTAGAAGTGATCATGGTACTGAGTTCAGAAACAGTACTCTTGAAGACTTCTGTGAAGAGAAAGGAATCACTCAAAACTTTTCAGCAGTAAGAACTCCTCAACAAAATGGAGTTGCTGAAAGGAGAAAACTCTCATTGAAGCTGCCAGAACCATGCTGTGTGCATCACGTTTACCTTCATCATTTTGGGCTGAAGCTGTTAACACTGCCTGCTTCACCCAAAACAGATCCTTAGTGGTGAAAAGATTCAACAAAACTCCCTATGAGCTGCTCAAAGGGAGGAAGCCAAATGTCAGTTATTTCCATGTGTGGATGTCCCTTGTTTCATTCTGAATCAAAGGGACCAGCTGTCGAAATTTGAACCTAAAGCGGATGAAGGTGTGTTTGTTGGCTACTCTGCTATCTCCAAAGCCTACAGGGTATACAACAACAAAAGAAGGGTGATAGATGAATCTATCAATGTCACCTTTGAAGAGTCCAAGAATGCCTCCACCAAAGCTGTTCCTGAATCAGTTTCAGGAGAACTTAACTTTGATGATCTGATGCATTCAATCAATGAAGAGGACTCAAAAGCTTCCACTACAACCAGTGTGGAACCTGTTAATCATGATGGACATGATGATGATTATGTCAATACACCCTGTGTGAAGAATGTAACTGACTTAATTACAACTGCATGTCCAGAACCTATCAATGCTGATTTTCCCAGTTCCTCTGCTGATATGTTCAACAGTGGTCAGACATGTTCAACAAGTAAACAGGCTCAAGACAACAGTGTGTCTGAAAATCTTGAGAGCTGTTCAACAGGACCTGCTGAAGATGTTACAAACTCAGGAAAATCATCATTGAAAAATGATCCTAAGTGGATCAGGTGTCACCCCAATGATCAAATAATTGGTGACATCAACAAAGGGATACAAACACGGTGGGACAGCTTAGGGAACTTCTGTATGTTCTCTAGTTTTGTTTCACTGATGGAGCCAAAGAGGGTTGATGAAGCATTAAAAGATGCCAATTGGATCGCTGCCATGCAAGAAGAACTCAATCAGTTTGAGAGAAACAAAGTATGGAAGTTGGTCCCTGTTCCTAAAGGTAAAACTATANACATAAAGTTCAAAGATAAAATCGGTCATAAGGTAATATCATAAGTTTCAAACACTTAGTTGTATATGTCAAAGGCTAGATTCGAATTGCATAAGAGGATACATTCGAATCTGTGATAGATTCGAGTGAGACCTTAGATTCGAATATAGGATAGATTCGAGACTGTCATGTTGGACAGACTCGAATGGGCCTTGGGCCAGATTCGAGTCTGACCCACATCAGATTCGAATCAGGGTCTATAATTAGGGATAGACTCGAATGATTAGGAGACTTTTTGCAGAATTCGTGAGGAATTAAGCAAGAGGCGATCTCGAGTTTATCAGCTAGGTGAGTGCCGTTTCGGAGAGAATTAGTTCGTAGGATCGTTCGTGTGTCGTTCGTTCAGCGTCTAATAGTCTCCGTGTTCCGTTGGTTGAGAGTTGTCCGTCTAACCGTCAACGAGGATTCCGCACTCGTTCACGGATCCGCGTCTAGATAGATCTTGCAGTCGTAGACCTTACAAGTGGTATCAGAGACAGCGGAGTGTTCTTGGTGTTCTTCGTGTTCATCAGATACATTCTAGGTTTCTTGACGCTAGTTGGACGGTTTTGCTCTCAAAAACGGGTTTTTGAGCTTAGCAAATTCGTATTCGGGAAACACTTTGTTGTTTTTCACGTTTTTGATCGAAATCATTATTTTTCGTTTGAAAAATAGTGGTTTAATCTGTAAAACGTCAAAAAATCAACGTGTTAGCCGTTTTTCGAGTTTGCGGCGCTCGATTCTATAGGGGTAATTAGGGTTTTACTTTAGTCTCGAGTCTAACCTAAATACGCTCCTTTCGAGTCAATTTCAGTGTGTTTCGGGTCTACTTTGTTTCGAATCTATTACTTCATTCGAATTGGATCTCGAGTCTGTGTTGTTTCGAGTTTATTTCGAGTTTGTTACTGTTTCGATTCTGTGCTTCGAATCTGCTAGACATTCGAATCTACTGAAGCCTTCGAATCTAAGGACCATCGAATCTAAGGAGTTGTTCGAATCTGACATTATTTCGAATCTAATTGACTTTTAAGACTTAATCGAATTTAATTTCAAAAGATTTAATATTAATTAGTTTCGAATCTATTTAGATTCGAATAAGTTAATCTAAGTCAGTTTAGAATTAAATTAATTAAGTTAAAACTCAATTTCTTTCAGAAAAGATGTCAAACCTTCAGAAATTCCTTGAGATGGATCACGAAGTTGGGAAGGAAAATGCACCGCCAAAGCTGATGAAAGTTGAGGACTATTACTGGTGGAAGGACAGATTTACAGATTTTGTACGATTCAATGATATGCGCATGTGGGTGTGCATAGATGAAGGGTACATTCCGCCAGTATCTGAAGTTGAAGGCCGTCAAAAGGTCTTGTCATATCAGATGATGAAAGAGGATGACAAGAAACTATTTGAAGCTGAAAACAAAGCTTTCTCCATAATCCGTATGGCTTTACCTCAAGATATTTTACACACATTTCGGACTCAAAGGACGTCGAAGGAACTTTGGGAGTCTCTCCAGAAAAGGTGTGAAGGTAATCCTCGGGTGCGTAGAAAGCGTACAGAGCTGTTGACTCAACAGTTTGCAATTTTCAAGGCTATTAAGGATGAACAGTTGGATGATATTATCACAAGGTTCTATCATCTGATAACTGAACTTGAAAGTCATGGAATTGAGTATTCGGACACTGACAAGAACAACAAGCTTATTGATGCCCTACCAGCCAAATGGGCTATGTACGTAGCAATGATTAAGCTTAATGAGGACAAGTATTATGCTCAATCACTTGATGATATTGTGGGAACGTTGAGGGCATATCACTTCGAGATGATTAAGGCTGAGATTGATTACGAGCAAGTCCAGAATCCGGCTATGTATTTTGGAAAGACATCTAAATCATCAGTGACAGCTGAACCAAAGAGTGCTACAGCGTTTTTCACCGGAGAAACGTCATCGCCACCAGAGTCCGAAGACTCACTGAATCGCGCGTTCTTAGGGTTAGGAAGATCGGAAGAACCGCAACCTCAAGTCCATCAGGCACCGACAAGTCAGAGCTATTCAAAGATGCCGATGAGCGCAAAGTCCGCAGAAGAACATTTGAATCTGCTTGCTTCCTTTGTGGCAGCTTATGGAAATTGTGTTCAAGGGAAAATCAATGACCCAGCTCTATGGGATGAAGATTATGATCAGGTCCACCCTGATGACTTAGAGGAAATGGATCTTAAGTGGCAACTGGCCATGGTGACCCAGAGGGTTAAAAGATTCATTAAGCGAACTGGGAGAATCTGCAAATGAACAACAAAGGGATAGGATTTGATAAGTCTAAGGTCAAATGCTACAACTGTCAGGGATTGGGACACTTCGCCAGGGAGTGTCAAAGACCGAAGGTAGAATCATACCAAGGACAGAGTCAGCATCAAGGACAGTACCAAAATCAGTCCCAACAAAGATACCTTCCGAGTTCCTCATCTGGTCAAGCCAATCTAGCGGGTCTAATATCCAATGTCATGTCTGACAGACAGCTAGATGGTTCCTATGACTGGAGTTCACATCCTGAGTCCAATGCTAGAGCTTTCATGGCTGAAGTTACGGAGAATGGTTGTGAAGAAGACGAGCAGACCACAAGGGACAGCAGTCCGATGTGGGTAGAGAAAGCGAATGAGCAGACCGTGCTGGAGTTTGCTGCTCAGATGGCCAACGTGGAATCTGATAACTCTAAGGTTAGTCTTTCTTATTCTCTATTTTCAGAATTATGTGCTTTGTGTGCTACTTCTAATGATAGGTTAAATCTAGTCTTAGAATCACACAAAACCATCTCTGCTCAAAATGAAAATTTAAAAATTGAAAACGCTAGCCTAAATGATATAAAACAAGATTTAAAAGAAAAGCCTAAGGCTGATGCTCAAGACGTAATCGTTCTAAAAGACAAACTGAGTGAGCAGTGTGTTAGGATAGAGCTTATGTATGAGCACGTAGAGGCCTTGACCAAAAGTCTGAAAGATAAGGACATAGAGCTAGCCGAGACCAAAGTTAAGGTAGCAGAGGCAAATAGCAAGCTGGAAAAGTTTAGGAATTCTAGCCTAAACCTAGGAAAAGTCTTAGATGCCCAAAGACAGTCTAAGAAGCCTGTAGGTCTAGGTTTTCACGAAATTCCTCCACCATTCAATGCGAACTATGTGCCTCAGCCTCAGGAGAAAACTGACAAGTCAGTAGTTTTAGAGGACCTACCTGAACCGACACCTGAGCCTACAGTTGAAAATACACCTAAGGTGGATGACTCTACCGTCAAGGTCAAGAAAGTGAAATTTGTGTCTTCCTCCAGTGAAACACCTGCAGGAAAACAGAAAATTTCATGGGCTGACCAGGTCGAAGAGACAGACACTGTAGATGTACCAAAGGAAGTAGACACTAGTGAGACACCTAGATCTAAGGGACCAACCAAAAAGTCCATGGATAAGATGTCTTGCTTTAGATGTCACGAGAAAGGGCATGTTGCTTCTCACTGTCCAAATAGGAAAGCAGATGTTACCCCTAAGACAGTGAACCCAACACCTGTTAAGCCCTCAACAAGTGTGGCGAGCACGAGTAGTTCTCAGAGTACCGAGAAAACTGTGCAGGCCGCACCAAAACCTGTTGTGAAACAAACACCGGTTAAGGTTGGACCAAAAGAAGTGGTTAGGACAAATTCACCGAATCGTGTCATTAATCAATCTAGGTCAGCACCTCAACAAGTCTATAGGAGCACCACACCTAGCAGGTCACACACTCCAGTTAGGTCACATACTCCCGTTAGACATTATGTTCCGGTAAGAGCTCAGGGATCACAGTCTGAAATGCAGTATAATAAGAGTTATTCTAGAGCACCACAACAAATGCCTACTCAAAGGCAAAGAGTGAATCTAAATCACTCGGCACCACAACAGAATTCAGTTCAAAGGCCCAAGTCACCTGAAAGGCGAGATGGGTACTTGAAAGAGTTCACGTATGTAGACGAGAATGGTATTACCAAGTCAGTCATGGCTTGGGTTCCCCGTGATAACTAACCTCTTTTCTTTCATGTGCAGGATATAGCTACCGGTCCAAACAACAAGTGGTTCGTCGACAGTGGTTGCTCCAGGCACATGACGGGGGAAAGGAGTCTTCTCACAGACTTCAAGGGAGGTAATAGGGGATTCGTATCATTCGCGGGTAACAAGGGTGGAAATATCACTGGAACTGGAGAAGTCACTAATGGGACGATTACTTTGGATCAAGTTTATCACGTTGATAAACTGGTTCATAATCTCATAAGTGTCTCTCAAATCTGTGATAAGAAGAACTCAGTGTTATTTACTGACACTGAGGCGTTAGTGCTAAAGCCTGGATTCAAGATACCTGAAGATTGGATATTGATGCGGGCGCCAAGGAAAAATGACTTGTACATGCTCGATATGAACAAGCCAGATACTTCGATGGGTCCGATCTGCTTACTATCAAAAGCTTCAGAGACGGAGTCCGTACTGTGGCACAGACGCATGGCTCACCTACACCTGAGGAAGATGAATTACATTACGAAGCATGGACTGGTGCAGGGTGTGCCCATGAAAAGTTTTCAGTTCGAGGATAAGTGTCTACCTTGCATGAAGGGCAAACAACACAAGAAGACACACAAGTCCAAGAAGCAGAATTCCATAGCCTCAACATTCGATCTGTTGCACATGGACTTTTTCGGCCCAATCAACAAAAGGAGTATTGGAGGTAGTTGGTACTGCTTAGTTATCACCGACGATTACTCACGTTTTTCTTGGGTTTTCTTTTTAGGTACGAAGGACGAGACGGCTGCAAGGCTCATCGGGTTCTTGGACCAAGTGGAGAACTCATATGGAACTAGGGTTAAATGTATTCGTAGTGATAATGGAACTGAATTCAAAAACACTGTAATTGGTGTATATTGCCTATCAAAGGGCATAGTGCATCAATTCAGTGCACCATATGAACCTCAACAGAATGGGGTGGCCGAACGTAAAAATAGAACTTTGATTGAGGCTGCAAGGACTATGCTTTCGGATTCAAAGCTTCCTACCATGTTTTGGGGGGAGGCAGTGAATACCGCGTGCCACATTTTAAACCGAGTCCTTACAGTCAAATCATTGAACAAAACATGCTATGAAATTTTGAATAAACGGCCACCTAACTTAACTGGATTCGAACCGTTTTGGAGTACCATGCACACTTTTAAGAACAAAACATCAACCGAAGTTTGGTGAAAAGGCTGAACGAAGGATACTTCCTAGGTTTATGTGCCAAACTCACCAAACAAACGGGTGTTCAACAAAACAACTAGTACTGTGGAGATTGTGTATAACATTGAAGTCACGAGTTATACACATGAACCCCAAACTGGTCCGGAATGGATATTTGACTATGATAAGTTATTTGAGTCATTTAACATTCCTCTGGATGATAATGCAGGTACAATAGAGAAGGACTTGGCGACGTTGCATCTGAACGACGATGGCCAAATCTTTCCAAGGACCACGTTCGAATCTACTTCCGAGCCTACTGCGACTATAGATGGGTCTCCAGAAGTTGCTGATCAAGAGGCACCTACCACTGAGAATCAGACTCAAGCATCGAGTTCCAACTCTGAGGAAAATGTCCGTGAGGAGGAAAATGTAGAAGCTGAACCTGTTCCCCCATTAGGTGAAATAGGATCCAACTTAGGAGATAATCTAAGAGTTGATGATATAAAGACCTCTAGGATTAACAAGAACCATCCAATAGAAAGCATCATAGGAAATCCTAACGAGGGTGTGAGGACTCGGAGTAGTGTAAATAACAACACCGTGTTGTTGTCGATGATAAACGACTCCGAGGCATATCACACATGTCTATATCCGTGTTTCATATCGCAAGTAGAGCCCAAAAATGTGCAAATGGCACTTAAGGACAACTCCTGGGTTGAAGCAATGCAGGAAGAACTTTCACAATTTAGGAAACTAGAAGTGTGGGAGTTAGTTCCGTTACCTTGAGGGGAGATTGCTATAGGAACCAAATGGGTTTTTAAGTGCAAAAGAGACGATCGGGGTATAGTCACGCGTAACAAGGCGAGATTAGTTGTAAAGGGTTTCAACCAAGAGGAGGGAATCGATTACAACGAAGTTTTTGCACCAGTAGCAAGGCTGGAAGCCATTAGGTTGTTTCTAGCGTTTGCCTCCTTC
>JAANYP010000114.1:152691-290476 GCA_020465985.1 Centrapalus pauciflorus
TGCTGAAGATGTTAACAACTCAGGTGAATCATCATTGAAAATTGATCCTAAGTGGATCAGGTGTCACCCCAATGATCAAATAATTGGTGACATCAACAAAGGGATACAAACACGATGGGACAGCTTAGGGAACTTTTGTATGTTCTCTAGTTTTGTTTCACTAATGGAGCCAAAGAAGGTTGATGAAGCATTAAAAGATGCCAAATTGGATCACTGCCATGCAAGAAGAGCTCAATCAGTTTGAGAGAAACAATGTATGGAAGCTGGTCCCTGCTCCTAAAGGTAAAACTATAATTGGCACTAAATGGGTCTTCCGGAATAAAATGGATGAGCAGCGTCAATGTCATTTTAGAAATAAGCAAGGACTGGTGCTCAGGCTACAGACAGAGGAAAAGAATTGACTATTGATTGAAACATTTAGACTTCCTGTGGGCCCAGGCAGAAGCCATATTCGTTTGTATCTTAGCCTACGCCTGCTCATAAGAGCCATTAAGGGGATATTTCAAATGGATGATAAGAGTGCATTTTTGAATGGGAAGCTGCAAGAAGAAGTTTATGTCAAGCAGCCTCCAGGTTTTGAAAATGAACAACATCCAGGTTTTGTCTATAAGTTGGACAAAGCTCTCTATGGTCTCAAACAAGCCCCTAGAGCCTGGTATGACACTCTTACTGAGTTCCTTATGAGCAATGGGTATTCCAGAGGTAAAGTGGATACTACACTGTTCATAAAGAAAGTGAAATCTGACATTATGCTCGTTCAAATTTATGTGGATGACATAATATTTGGTTCTACTAATGAGCAGTTATGCAAGAATTTTTCACTACTCATGAAATCTAAGTATGAAATGAGTATGATGGGAGAACTAACTTTCTTTTTAGGATTACAGGTTAAACAAACCTCAACTGGAATTTTTATAAATCAAAGAAAGTACGCTTTAGATCTATTGAAAAAATTCAAATTTGATCAAAGTTCTCCTATTAAAACCCCAATGGCAACCAATGTAAAATTGGATGCTGATGCCAGTGGCAAAGCTGTTTCAGTAACAGCTTACAGAGGCATGATTGGGAGCTTGCTATACTTAACTGCTAGTAGACCTGATATTATGTTTGCCACCTGTCTGTGTGCTAGGTTCCAAGCTGATCCAAAGGAATCTCATCTAGCTGCTGTTAAAAGAATCTTCAGATACCTGAAGGGTACACCAGGTTTAGGTCTTTGGTATCCCAAAGACTCAAGCCTTGAACTAACAGGCTATTCAGATTCTGATTTTGCAGGCTGCAGGTTAGATAGGAAAAGCACAACAGGTGGATGTCAACTCCTTGGTGGAAAGTTGATCAGTTGGAGTAGCAAGAAGCAGAACTCAGTGTCCACTTCTACTGCTGAAGCTGAGTACATTGCTGCTGGAAGCTGCTGTGGGCAGATTCTGTGGATGCAGCATCAGCTTGAAGACTATGGCCTTGTGTATAGGAAAACTCCTATTCTGTGTGATAACACAAGTGCCATAGCCATCTCCAACAATCCAGTATTTCATTCAAGAACAAAGCATATTGAAGTCAGACATCACTTCATCAGGGATCACATTCAGAAAGGTAATGTGGAGGTAAGTTTTATTTCCACAAATGAACAGCTTGCAGACATTTTCACCAAACCTCTGGATGAAACAAGGTTTAATTACCTTGTCAGCAAGCTGGGCATGTTAAATAAGAGTGACTAAGTGTTCTCTCAGGTCTATGAAGTTATATGTCTCACACTGCTCAAGTCTCTCAGAACAGCTTAGACAGAACAGGCTATGCATGTTCTATACTTAGTCATTTTTCTGAAAAACTTGAACAGCTTGAGCACAGAACAGGCTGAACAACAAACAGGTTGTAAGTCCAGCCTGCTCTGATGGTTCAATCCTCAACCTGTTCATTCCTTCACACTGCCTCACAAGCCTTTGTCTTGTAACCTGTTCAAATATTGAACCCAACCTGTTCTCACAACTGAGAACAGGCTGAAGGCACAGTTTGAAGGGAGAACAGCTTGAAGAGTGAATAACATGTGTTGACTCTGCTCATCACAGGGTTGACCAACAGCTTAGACCAAATATTTTAATTACCTTTCTTCACAATTAAGTTACTTAATTAATGTTTTATTTAACTTAATTACTGCGGATAATGTGGATTACGTGTGTAAGTGATTAAAAAGAAATCGAGTGGTCTGACAAACGGTCTGACATGGACAACCGTTCCGTTTTCCGTTAACGACTTTTTCAAATCAAACCGCCCAAAATCTTCTCTCTCATACACACTCACATTCAAATCCTATAAATACCTAAATACAGTTTCATCTTCGTCTTCCTCATCACTTCCAGAAATCCTCAAGAACCCTAAAATCGACTAAGTGTCTTTTGCTTCTTCAACCTCAAAAAATTCCCAAATGGCTCACAGACCTAATCCCTTTCTCCCAGTGTTCGTTGGTGAGGATGTTGTCAAACACTCATCAATCACCACAATGCTGACCATTAAGCCCACCAACTACATTGCCAACCTCACAATCCCCAAAAACTATGTGGGGAAGGGCTATGACCAAATGGTGGAGTTTCTGAAAGTTCATCCGTTGAACTACGCCATGACTGCATCTCCTGGTGTCCTGTACCAGGAGATGGTGTATGAATTCTGGTACACATGCTCCTACAATCCCAACACTAAGGTCATCAAAGGAACTATTCTTAATGGAACTCAATCCATTGAGATAACAGTTGATCTTCTGAGGGAGGCTCTTCATCTGCCTGTTGCTGAGTCTTATGATCTGCCCCAGCCTGAGAACGAGCAAATGGGAAATCTGCTACGCTTCTGTGGTGTAGCAGAACCCAAAATTGGAGCAACATTGTACAGGAAGGAGTTGTCACCCACTTACAGCTTCTTATTCGCCTCTGTGGTGATGTGTTTCAGCAGCAAGGTTGGTTCCTTCGACCAACTCAGTAGAGATGAAGTTCCAATAGTCCTACAGCTAGTGGATGGGACTACTCTTGACATGGCTAAGTGGATCTTTTCGAACATGAGAAACCTGGTGCAGCAAGAGCCAAGACCAGCTGCTGTCCGTTATCCCAGGTTTCTGAGTCTCATTTTCAGCCATGTTTGTGGTGAGCAACTTTACAACTCTCAGCCCCTACTTAAGTCTGCTGCATTCCCTGTCATAGGGAATAGAATTTTTCATACTCCTGTACTGCAAAATGAGCCTCCTCTATCCACACCAATGAGGAGGCTGTTAGGTTTGGTGGAAGGACCCTCTGATGTGAGGGTGGATCCAGAAGCTGCTGCTCCCGTAACAAAATCCAAAGCCAGGTCCAAGCTTGTTAAAAGGACCCTGGCAACTGAAGCTGGGCCTGTGAAAAAGAAGGCCAAAACAGCTCAGTCTGAGTCTGTTCCTTTAGCCTCTGTGGCTGAGGAGGAGCAGGCTCCTCACCCTGGTTCATTTGTTGAGCCTGAAGCCTTTGTGGCTGGTGCCTCTGTGGCACAAGAGACTATGGAACAGGCCAGCCCCACTGTTCCTGACCCAGTCTCACACCCTGTCCAAACAGATCCTCTCCCCTCTCCACAATCACCCACTCCATCCATTCTCTATCACAGAAAATCAATTTCCAAAAAGAAATCAGCCCACAAAACCACCTCCTCTGTTCCCTCTCAACAGGGTTCAGTTGAAAAAGAAGCAACCCCAGCTGCCTCTCCTATTTTGGGAGCAGGTTCAGCTCATTTGGAGCCTGCTTCACTCCAATCTGAGTCTACCCAGAGTCAGCCTAGACCCTCTGGTTCCTCCCAACAGGAACCAGTTGTACAAACGGAGATACCCACATCAACTATCCCAGCCTCCCAACAGGCTGAGGATATTGAAAGACAGGAGTCCTCTCCACTCCATACTGTGTCCACACTGTCCCCCACTCATATCTCCTCACACCCTGAGTCTGCACGAGGTGTCCACGCTGCTGATATAGACCAATCAGCAGCTCAGCCTCAAACTTCTGCTCCCCATGATCCAGCTGTTTTACACCAAACAGCTGCTGAGGGACCAACATCCCAAGCTGATGAACCTCAGGGATCACACCATCCCTCTGGTGAGGCTGCTCCCTCCATGCAAATTCCATCAGCAGGTTTCACCACTGCTGATGTTGAAATGCATATCTCATCTCCCAATGATGAGGTGCCTTTAGACCAAGGCACTGCAGAGGGAACCACCACTGGTCTTCATGAGGGTGTTGCAACACAAGCAGCATCTGAAAGGCCCCAAACATCATCCCCTTCTCCTGGTGATGCAGCTACAGCCACTGCTGAAGGACCCTTCGATCCCTCCAAACTGGGCCATCTTACTTTTGCCCAGGCTATGGAGCTTCTGTCCAAAGTCTCTCTTCCCTCTCCATCACATCCTCAAACACCAGCCTCATCATCTTCTTCTCCATCTACCCACTCAAAACAATCTACCCATACACCTCCATCTCCCAAAGACCTGCCTTTGAAGGATCAGCTTTCTTTGCTGACCAACAAAGTTGGTTCTTTGGAAAACACCATGAACTCTCTACCCTCCATCATATCAGACTCTGTGTCTGCACAACTTCAGGGGTTCTTTGATTCGTTCAAGGCCTCTTTCCCTACCACTCCACAGCCTGATCAATCTCCACAGCTGTTAGCACTCACTGCTCAGCTGCAAACTGTGTCCACCTCCCTTTCCTCTATTCTTTCCATTCAGCAGGACTCTGTGTCCTCAATGACAGCTATTTCCCAACAGCTGTCATCACTTCTCACTTCTTGCAACTCTACCCTTCCAGCCACTCTGGCTAGCTTACAAACTCTAATTGGCTCCCTATCAAACTCTGTGTCATCAGATCTTGCTGATGTGCAAGATTCTCTAGAACTTCATCTTGCACAGCTGCAAACTCTGCTGTTCACAGCGTCTGACAGGGAAAATATTGTTAAGCTTACATCCCTTGCTGATTCCCACTCCTCTTCTCTTCAGACCTGTCTTTCCCAGCTTACTGAGGTGAAGGATAACTTGGCTTACTTAGTGACTAGCCTTGTTGGTCCTAAACCTTCTGCTAAACCTGCTGGCAAGCCTGCTGACTTTGTGTCTTCAGGCAGACCAGGTGTTGAAGTCGCTGCTTCATCTCCTTCAAAGGGGGAGAAGTCATCTGCCTCGAAGACTAAGTCTAAGGGGGAGAAAACTTCTTCTCCTAAGGAGATACCAGTGTCTGCAACTCACACTGGTCAGCCAGCAGATGTCTTTGAAACAGGTACAGCTGAAGGTGCCTCTCAAGCTGCTATGCCTACTCAGGCTGTCTCTCCAAACCCTGCTCAGTCTAAGGGGGAGGAAGTCATTCCTGAGGACATGCCTAGCAGTAAAAGGAGGCACTTAATTCTAACTGAAGAAGAAGAAGAGGAAGAGGAAATTCCTGAGGCTGCTGTCACTACAGCAGCAGCTAAAGGAAAAGAAAAGGCAGCTGATGATCCCATACAGCAGAAACAGGCAGAAATTCAATTTCACAAGGCCAGGGCTAAAGAGATGGATCTTCCTATGCACAAGTACTTTGAGTTTAGAGAAGAACAGCTTCAAGCTCTGGAGGAATTGAGAAAAGAAGAAGAATCTGTTAAAGCTGCTAAATCCTTTGCACTCCAAGAAGCAAAGAAAATTAAAATGTCTACCTTGGAGGTGCATAAGAAAATAATGGAAGCTGTTAGACAATCAGCAGGGGAGAAAGAGAAGGAAGTAGAGAAAGGTACTCAGGTCTCTGTGACCAAATCAACAGTACCCCATGCAAGAGCTCAATACCACTTTGACAACTTGGCTAAGAAAAAGTTTCATGATGTTGCTGAAAGAAGGCTAGCCAAGGAAGCAATTGTCAAAGCTGTCCCTGTATCAAGGAAAGGCAGTCAGTGGAAGCTTAAAATAACAAGGATGGGTGCAACAGGCCCAGAATTGGAAACTTATGACCACACTGATGTAGCTCAGATGGGATACAGGGAGTGGATTGAGCTGGCAGTTGCCCTGAGTGAATCAAAGTCTGAAACTGCTAAACAGATCAGGGCATATGTCAAGAAGTTGATGGAAAGAGTAAAGGATCTTGGCCTGATATCTAAGGAAATTAGTGAAGGTGCCTTTGTGACACATCTAAAAATAAAGGCCAGGAGAACAAAGAAGGACACAGAGATGGAGCTACTCCTTACACTGATCGAACAGGGCGACTATGCCATTGAAATGAAGGGAGTTAATCATAGCCTGCCAAGTGGAATAGAGTTTGAGGATGGCAAAATTATTGAAGAACCTGAGCTGGGGGCATTTTTTGTAGATCCCCTAACTCAGAAGAAGTGCTTCCAAAGAGCCTCAGAGCTGTACAAAGTTGATCTGAGACAACTTGCCGCCTTCAGACTTGCAGTTTCATTTAGGCAGTCTAGCAAATGGAGAGCAGCCGTCTGGGATCAGCTCAGAGGCTTCTATGAAAGAGGAGAGCTCAATGATCCCAAGTTGATGGTCATCAGAAGTGAAGTTGCGGAACTTGAGGATACAAGAGAAGAACCGGAAAAGATGTTCCAGGATCCCCCTCCAATGGAGTAAAGTCCATCTACCATCTGGGTAGGTAAAGAATGGAAGCTGTCCATCAGTTGGACAGGCTTACCGTTTTCTGCTCCCAACAAAAACAGTCCAATGTACATTAGTTGTACTCTATGTTACATATGTTGTAATTCTCTTGTACATTAGTTGTAAAATACATTAGTGCATTAGTTGTACTCTTGTAAAAACATGTGTTGTTGTATGTAATCAAGAATCAGTGTATATAAAAACTGATCTTTTACTTTACTGTAATGTTGTAATTTTATTTCAGCAAATGTAATGTAAAAATATATAGTGATTTTTGATAAGACCAGCTTAGACTGGTTATTGCAAATAGGGGGAGATTGTTAGGCACAAAAAGGCCTCAGTCAAACCTGTTCTACATCTGAGGGGGAGATTTATAATCAAACCTGTTGATGCATTTGAAGGTTGAATTTAAGGCCTGTTATATGCCTTATTAAAGCCTAAAGATGATTTGCAATATTAGTCTAAAGCTGTTCTATGTGTTGCATGTGTTGCAACTAAGACAGTTTGTCCAAGCTGCTCTGTCTGCTGAACATGCTGGACATAAACTGTCTACACTGCTCTACACTGGTGAGCAGCTTGGGCACTTTTAAAGTGTTCTGTTCTTTGTGAACAGAACCTGTTCTTTGTGAACAGGATAAACACTTTATGGAATACATTTCCAAGTCATCATGTATTGTTTTTGACTGCAAGATCAGTTTACAAAGTCGAAGACAAAGTGGAAAACAGAACTGCTCAGCCTGCCCAAGCTGTTCTGTAACATGAAGACAAAAGGTTATTTGAAAAAGGGTGACAGTCCTTTTTCTTATAACAAAATAGGCCTTTACAAGGAAGAAAGACGCAAAGTTGACATTCCTAAATTAGTTAAAGGCAATGCAACAGTAGACAAAGTAAAAAAGACAAAAGTTCTGCACATATGAAGACAAGTCTGCTTTTCAGAAAAGTGCAGAAAAGGTTATGTTGTCTTTTCAACAAGACTTCTCCTTTTTCATTCCGTCCAATGAAGGTGTTTCTCTTAGATCCTCTGAGTGAGTATAAAAGGAAGCTTCTAAGGACAGAAAGAAGTGTGAAGAAAGCTAAGTGCTGAAACCAAGAGTGAACGTGCAAGTGTGATTTTCATGCATGCAAGCCTTCTGTGTAAATCAGTATCTGTGTGTCTAAGCTGTTCTACATAAGCTGTTCCCTTAAGTCTTGTAAACACAGTGAGTGCTTCTTAGTGAGTGTATTCATTGTATTGTAGTTTGAGTTTGTCTTAGACTAGTAAACATACTGTTGTATTTGTCATCTCAGCTTGAACTATTCCGCATTCAAGCTTGTTTGTAATTAACAAATTGTTGATAATACATACAAACATTGAGAAAATAATGTGTAGTTTTTAAATAGTTGTATTCACCCCCCCTCTACAGCTTAAAGCTATATACTTTGGGAACCTCTCGGGACCTACAAATAGGTTTTTCTATTGTAACAAGTTTTCTGCACATTTCAAGTCTGTAATTGCTTTTTGTTTAAGTTTTCATAAGCCTCTAAGGTTGTAAAACCCTAAGAACAATTTGTGTTCTTCGTCTAATCAAACAGATTAGAGGTGATTGTAATCTTTGAGTTCAGCAATACAAGCAATTTTGTTTATTCAATTATATTTATCTGCTATTGATTCTGAAAGATTTTTTTAAAATAATTAAGTGTTATTCCGCAAACTTCTTAATTGGACTTTGATTCAATAAAAGATTATTGGTTTATACTCTGAACAAATCAAACCAGTTAATCTTAGGTAGTTATATTCTAATCCTGTCAGAATACAGTTTTTGGGAGATAGACCGTTGAGTTGGTCCTCTAAAAAGCAGAATTGTGTTTCAACATCCACAGCTGAGGCTGAGTATGTAGCAGCTACAAGCTGTTGCTCTCAAGTGCCGTGGATGAGAACACAATTACGCGATTGTGGATTCTCACTCCACCAATATCCCAATTTACTGTGATTCTCGGAGTGCAATTGCCATCTCTTGCAATCCTGTGCAGCACTCTCGAACGAAACACATAGATATCAGGTATCATTTTATTAAAGATCACGTAGAAAAGGGAACCATTGAGTTGTATTTTGTTGGCACGGAATATCAACTTGCGGATATATTTACTAAAGCTTTAGACGAACCTCGTTTTCAGTTTAATATCTCATATCGGCATGTTGAATCCTCCTTCCAATTAAATATCAGATTTGGTCTTAAATAATTCTATTTTAAACTATCATGTTTGAAATTCCTTTATTTTAGAAAATATCTGTTATTTAAATTTAAGGATCGTGTCACAAAATTAAAACTCAATATTTCCTTTTCTTTGTACATTTTTAATAATTAATGATCCTGACAAATTGCTATGTGAATTGTTCATCATTGAGTGGGACGCAACCATTATCCAGGTTTGTCTGTATCTTTAAGGCTAAAAAGGTTGAAGCACTTAATCTGAAAAAGAAAAGGAAACAAATAGGTATTTATTTGAGGGGGAGTATAGTCAGGATATTAATTTTTATAATTCTTTGTTTCTTTTTAATTTTTGTAGTTAAATTTTAAATTTTAGGTTGCTCTTATTTTAATTTATTTTTAAGTTCGATTTAATAGGTCAGAAAATCCCAAAAAGATTTTAATTGTTCAAATTTATCAAAAAGCCAAAAATATTTTAGTTTATTTTATTTTAGTTTAGTTTATTTTTGTCTTAACTTAAATGATCAAAGAAAATACCAAAAATATTTTATTTTGTTGTTTCAAGGAAAAACTCAAAAAGATGTTATAAATTGGGCTAAATTTTTGCTTAAAATTTTTATTGTTTAAGGCCCAATATTTTTTGTTGTGTCTATGTGTGTGGTGGTGAGAAAACCGGCGGGCCAACATGTCTTTGGGCGCGGATCCTCTAACCCGAAACCCGACCCGAGCGCCTATATAAGGGCGAGTCAAACGGTCAACTAGTTTTCTTCATCTTCAAGTTTCTCCTCTTCTCTTCTTCTTCTTCCTTCGTCGCCCGTCCACCGCCAAACCACCATCACCACCGATTCCAAGCTTTTGGAACATCATTTTTTTCCGTCTTTCTTGCTTCATTCATCTTCGGCATCATCAGGTAACATATTTTTACATTTATTTCAGTGTTTAACTTCTTAAATTATGTTTTTGATTTTCAAAATTTTCTTGGTTTTTCATTTCGGTTTTTCTTCATTTTAGGTACTTTAATGAGTTATATTTACTTAGTTGTAGTTAGATAAAATGTTTCTTATATGATTTTAGTCTAGGATCTTTAATTTCATGCATTTTTGTCACCATTTAACTGTTCACGTCTTATATTGCATGAACTCATTAACTGCTCACATACATTTCGGACGTCCGAATTCGGACCAAGCCCCGAATTCGGATGTCCCACTTAGACAAATTTTTAGGTTTTTCAAAATACAAACACCGAATTCGGACCACTGTTGATCCGAATTCGGTCCTTAAAAATTTTCAAACTTTAATTAAGTCTAAGTGTGTTATGTACTGTTCGTCCGAACTCGGATGGGATCCGAATTCGGTCCCCATCCGAATTTGTGTTCCATCCGAATTAGGTTCCTTTGTTTCCATTACATGCATTTTATCCGAACCAGCCATCCGAATTCGGACCACCATCACCACTTTATCCGAATTCGGCCCAATCCTCATCATCACTTACAACCATTTTGGTCCCCATCCGAATTCGGGCTATCACATATCATCCGAATTCGGCCCCCCAACCATCTTTTATCATGCATCATCCGGATTTCGGCCAGATCCGAATTTGGTGACACTGTTAATTTGAATTCGGACCATCCGAAATCCAACACTCAATATTTTTATTCATTTTTTCATTTTCACTATAAATCAAAAAATCCAAAAATGTTTTCATTTCGGTGCACCATTGATTAGAGTTAGGATTGGTGTTTGAGTGAAAAAGTCTGATCTAACATCGGTCTCTTAACGATTGACTTTGGACTTTATTAGTAGAATTTTATTCTACTAATAAAGACTCGATGCTTTAAACAGATCAGGCAGTTTCTATTTCACACTTATCTATACTTCACATCAATGTCTTATCATTTAAAGTCTTTTGTTCTAACTTTGATGCACCTTTGCAGGATGATGGAACCAGCTGTTGTTCTCACCCTACCCCATCCCCCGATTCCCAATAATAACGCCCAACTAACCGGACAATCCATCCTCCCACAGGCCGAGTTTGTCGAGTTTATACCACATAACTGGCAGCTCGATGTCTCCATTCTCACCAAAGAACCACAAACCCTCGCCTTCGACATCCTCCTTCACCACCCCATATATTATGCCCTGTCTACTGCAATCGCTGTTCCCCAGATATACTTGCAGCAATTTTGGAACCGATTGCGCTTCGTTGCCGATACCGAACTCCACTTCACTACTACCATTGACTGCGTCCTAGTCAAAATCACCATCGCTGCCATACGCCATATACTTCACCTTCCCGCCAAAACCTACTTGCCATCCCGCCTTCACTTTGATCCCATCCCTTCCATCCCAAAAACCCTCGCCGAAATACAAACCTTGGGTTATGACGGTCCCCTTGCCAAACCATCTGACTTCAAAACCAAGCATCTCTAATCTCATTGGCGAATCCTATTTGACATCATCAACAAATGCTTCACAGCCAAGCACTCTGGCCACGACTCAGCCTCCGCCCAGGTACTAGCCAGGTTCACGGGCTTTGCCTTTGACCACCATGTTGATTATGCGGCTTTCCTCTTTGAGGAATTGAAAAGAGTTCACATGGAAAGGGGAACCAAAAGAGGCCAAAAATACATCCCTCTACAATGCTTCATACAACTCATAATTCAATATGCGATGGATAACGATGACGACATCCATGAGCGCCCTGAAGCTGATGTTTACCCGACAGTGGCCATTCAAAAACTTAATTTACCAAAGGGGGCACCTTCTGTGCCAATAATGACTATCCCGCTGTCCCTCATGCTAAAGGCAAGGGATTTGGAAAGGGTTCGGGCCTATATTCAAGCGTTTTATCCGGATGAGACTCAGTCAGAACCGACTGAGTCTAGCCAGTCCGAAGGTGAGGCTAAGATGAGTGAGGATGAGGGAGATCAGGCAGAGGTACAATAATCAATTGGGATAGGTGAGCGGGAGCCTGTGTTTGTGAGTGAGGGAGAAGGTGGTGAGGCGGTAGAGGCGGCGGATTCCGAACGGACCGTCTCTGTCGTACGAGGGTTAGATATCCATTCTGAGGGTGACCGCAGCCCTATCAGCCGGACCACCCACCAAAAGACCGTCAGTCCAACGGTCGAAATCACCCCCACCATCCATTTGGTATCCCCTCAAAGGGAAACCACTTCATTCCATGGGGATTCTGCTCATACGCCATCGTCCTCTCATTCGGAGAGTGACGGTGTTGAACGAGGTCACACTCCGCCCCACGTGACCGACCCTCTTTCATTCACGATTCCATCCCCTACCATACACACAACGCACGATGCCTCTGTGGCATCCCCAAGAGCTACCTCCGTGGCAGCTCCACAAACTTCCGGATCTGAGCGTCCAATACAGGAGCCAGAAATGACGGAAGAAAGACCTGAGGTGGCTCCATCAACGCCATCCACTTCAGGCCATCTCCCCATTAACTTGGAGATGCTAACGGCAGCTCTTCGTGCTGCCGGTGTTATTACCCGTGCTGACCTGGACGCCCAAAAGGAAGCTGCGGAGGAACGTCACACCGCCCTTCTATCACTTATAAAGGGTAAGGGTGTCGCTTCTAAAGCTGTTCCTCCACCAGGATCCCATTCAGTCCAGACCCAAATAGCAGAGCTCTCGGACAAAATAGATGCGCTGACACATCTTATTCTTCAAGTCCAGGAGCAACTGAACTCCCGAATGGACCACCTGGAATCGGCCGTTATTGAGCTACAGTGCCGTCCTCAGGCTGAGTCCCACAAAAGAAAACATGACGATCAGGACGACCCTGATCGCCATGCGGGGGAGAAAAGACAAAAAACTTAGCCTGAGGACCTCATGTTGGTTGTAGGGGGAGCAGAGACAGAATCGACAAAGATTCAAGGGTCAGGGGAACAGATGCAAGAGGCTCAGGAATACTTGATGTTAGAAGACGAACCCATGTTCGAGGGTCCAGCTCCACTGGATCCAATGACAGCTATGGTAGAGTTCGAGCCCATTCATGAAAAAGTTGAAATCATATTGGTGTCTAAGTCAGACTCCGATACTGAGGACAACGAACCTTCAATCATTCCTAAGCCTGAGCCCGAATCACCGAAAAACTCATCATCTTCCTCCTTTGATTTCCTAAACTCACCACCACCAGCCCCACAACAAGAAATTATTTCAACCATCCAAGCTCCCCCATCACTCAAAACATCCCATCTAGTCCAAAGCCCATCAAGATCTCCAAGTCCTCCTCCAATCCAACAAACTGAACAACCAGGTCATTCAAAAACCAAGAGGGTTGATTGCTTTGATGAAACTCCAGAACGACCCGGTGAATATAGGAGAGATGATTTGTACTGGGTAGGCCAGTTTTCAAGAGGTGAGGTACAAAATCTACCGCCTGAAAAGAAAGAGGAGCTCAGACAAGAACGGCTGGGGACAATCATAAAATTGTTAGAAGCTAAAAGGTCTGAAATAGAAGAACCTCCCGTTCAGGGCCTCAAAGAATTCCTTCAGAAGTTTCCTCCTGAACAGTTTCAGAACCCGTTCTTAGAAGAAAGATTTAAGATGGTATTCAGAAAGAAGCCTAGATCATTCAGCAGACGCCTTTTAATGGAACTGACCAACGTAACCAAAGCTGAACAGGCTGAATACTATCAATTAATGTTGAGGGAGAGGAGGTCAAAAGTCTCAAAATCAAAGATAAAGAAACTCCTGACCATGACCATGTGCAAAAGGGCAAAAGTTTACTATCCTGCCTTTCAGGTAGAAAGAGAAGATGCCACGGTTGAAGAGTTCTACGAGAATGACCTGAACTTCATAAGTGTGTACGACGTTGAGTTCTTACACAACCGACTAAAAAACATATTAAACAACATCTGTCTCACATGACTGCCGTAGGTACCCTTGTTCGAAGTATGAACCGCCGCTCGATCATTATGTGCCTCAGAGACTTCCAAATGGCGATAGAGAGCGCGATGGATAAAGTGGGCCTACGAGCACCTGATCAAGATATTCTAGCCCACCACCCGGCCTACAGAGTTATAGACACAGGAGACCCGGGTGTCATTTTTGTCAATCAGAAGGGCTACAAAAGGTTCATGCGCTTTGAGGATCTTCCCTATTACTCCGACGGTACTCTCAGATTGGTTCGAGCTGCGCTTACTCAGAAAGTTCAAGATTTTGACGCTCAACCAGATCCAGAACAAAGATGCTCACCGAAGGAGATTCAGGATACCCTCAGTGGCATCGACCTCCTGAACGAAAGGCTACATATGAGACAAGTGGTTAGACGCTTTGACGTCATCCTTGGACTCTGAGAATCGACTGATTATGCCAGAGTTCCAAGACCTCCACAATGATCGAAAAGGGGGAGATTGTTAGACATTTAATTTCGATCATATGAAGTTATTTTGTAATAATTATCTACTTAGTATTTAGTTTTGTATTTGGTTCCTTTGCAATTTATTTCCTTGTAAAAGTCTAGGGGGCATTTGTGTCAATGCCCCATACTTAATTAAATGGAGCTATAATAGCTCCTAGGGTTTGCTTTTGTAAAACACGGTTGAGAATATTGAATGAAACAGTAGTCGCCACTTTCATATGCTCTCAACATTCTTATTGTCTTTTCTTCATCATTACCTAATTATTGAGCTTTGTTCTTCTTGGGTTTTGATAAAGATTATAAAGGTGCTGATTATATTACGGGAATACATCATAACAATGTTTTTGCAAATCTCGAGCTGTTAGTTCAATTTCTCAAGCTGTTAGTGCATTTTCTCAAGCAGTTAAGTGTTTTATAAACTAAGTTTATAAAATAACTTGATTAATTTTAACCTAAGTTTTATTATTCATGGAATGGAATGGAATGGAATGGAATGGAATGAAATTGAATTTATTGTATATAACCTAAGTTTATAAAAGTACTTGATTAATTTTAACCTAAGTTTTATTATTCATGGAATGGAATTGCTTATATATAACCTACGTTTATAAAATTACTCGATTACTTTTAATCTAAGTTTTATTATTTATGGAATGGATTGGAATTGAATTGATTGTATATAACCTAAGTTTATAAAATTACATGATTAATTTTAACCTAAGTTTTATTATTCATGGAATGGAATGGAATTGATATTATTATATATAACCTAAGTTTATAAAATTACTTAATTAATTTTAACCTAAATTTTATTATTCGTGGAATTGAATGGAATGGAATTAAATTGATTGTATATAACCTAAGTTTTTAAAATTACTTGATTAATTTTAACCTAAGTTTTATTATTCATGTAATGAAATGGAATGGAATTGAATTGATTGTATATAACCTAAGTTTATAAAATTAATTGATTAATTTAACCTAAGTTTTATTATTCACTTGAGTTTAATTGAGAAATTATGTTTTTGCAAATCTCGAGCTGTTAGTTCAATTTCTCAAGCTGTTAGTGCATTTTCTCATGTTGTTAAGTGTTTTATAAACTAAGTTTATAAAATTACTTGATTAAGTTTAACCTAAGTTTTATTATTCATGGAATGGAATGGAACAGAATTGATTGTATATAACGTAAGTTTATAAAATTACTTGATTTATTTTAACCTAAGTGTTATTATTCATGTAATGAAATGGAATGGAATTGAATTGATTGTATACAACCTTAGTTTATAAAATTAATTGATTAATTTAACCTAAGTTTTATTATTCACTTAGGTTAAATTGGGAAATTATGTTTTTGCAAATCTCGAGCTGTTAGTTCAATTTTCTCAAACTGTTAAGTGTTTTATAAACTAAGTTTATAAAATTACATGATTGATTTTAACCTAAGTTTTATTATCAATGGAATGGAATTGAATAAAATGGAATTGAATTGATTGTATATAACCTAAGTTTATAAAATTATTTGATTAATTTTAACCTAAGTTTTATTATTCATTGAATGAAATGTAATGGAATTCAATTGATTGTATATAACCTATGTTTATAAAATAAATTGATTAATTTTAACCTAAGTTTTATTATGCACTTGAGTTAAATTGAGAAATTATGTTTTTGCAAATCTCGAGCTGTTAGTTCAATTTCTCAAGCTGTTAGTGCATTTTCTCAAGGTGTTAAGAGTTTTATAAACTAAATTTATAAAATTACTTGATTAATTTTTAACCTAAGTTTTATTATTTATGGAATGGAATGGAATTGTATATAAACTAAGTTTATAAAATTACTTATTTAATTTTAGTCTAAGTTTTATTATTCACTTGAGTTAAATTGAGAAATTATGTTTTTTGCAAATCTCGAGCTGTTAGTTCACTTTCTCAAGCTGTTAGTGCATTTTATCAAGCTGTTAAGTGTTTTATAAACTAAGTTTATAAATTTACTTGATTAATTTTAACCTAAGTTTTATTATGAATGGAATGGAATGGAATTGAATTGATTGTATATAACCTAAGTTTATAAAATTACTTGATTTATTTTAACCTAAGTTTAATTATTCATGTAATGAAATGGAATGGAATTGAATTGATTGTATATAACCTAAGTTTCTAAAATTAATTGATTAATTTAACCTAAGTTTATTATTCACTTGAGATAAATTGAGAAATTGTATTTTTGCAAATATGAATAATACTATCATTATGTTACATGAATAATACATGAATAATACTATCATTATGTTACATGAATAATACATGAATAATACTATCATTATATTTTTGCAAATATGAATAATACTATCATTATATTCACTTGAGTTAAATTGAGAGATTATATTTAAGAACGCTGGACATAAATACATGAATAATACTATCATTATGTTACTTGAGATGGCTCTAATACCACTGTTGGGAATTCGTATTGTTTTTCATAAAAACATAAACATTAATCACATTAAATGCACAACGGAAGCTTTTATAAAATCACGAATTTCGTACAATGGTCATCAAGTATACATAAGATAAGTAAACAAGAAAGCAATAAAAATCCGTACCTTTGTATTCTATGACAAGAATACACGAATGAGATGCTCTCGGTATCCACCGGTGATGACACGATCGAGCGGCTCCAGGTATGTAATCAAACACACGAGGAACGGGACGGAAAACACACACACAAATGTGTGTTTTGTTTCGGCCGAAAACCACACACAACACACACAATTGTGTTTGTGGGTTTTTTTTTTGATGAATGTGATACCTCACATAAGGTATTTTATATCAATATATATATATATATATATATATATATATATATATATATATATATATATATATATATATATATATATATATATATATATATATATATATATATATATATATATATATATATATATATATATATTAATTGAGAGTTTGAAAACTCTAATATAATAAATATATATATATATCTTAATAATTATCTTTATTATTTAAACCTTATATAATTATCTCTATAATTATATATCCATTAAATAATATTTATCTTTTATATATTATCTAATAATATATAAATGTCAAGATCAAAAATCACTACCTAAGATTAACTGGTTTGAATTAATCAGAGTATAAACCAATGACCTTGTATTGAATCAAAGTCCAATTAAGAAGTTTGCGGAATAACACATCATTGTTTTAAGAAAAGCTTTCAAAACAAATAACACATAAACATAATCAATAATCAAAGATCACTTGTATTGCCAAACTCAATGATTACAATCACCTCTAATCTGTTTGATTAGACGAAGTACACAGATTGTTCTTAGGGTTTTACAACCTTAGAGACTTATGAAAAACTGAATCAGAAAAACAATTACAATAGAAAAATAAACTTGTACGTGCAGACTTACAACAGAAAAACCTATTCTATGTATATATACTGCTTTCTTATTTGTTTCCTTGATAAACTCTGATTTCTCTGGTAGTAGATATGCTTGAATCTTCGAATACATCTTATCCTGAATATCAGCACTTTCTGTTTATTGAGTTGTTGAGCAGCTTGAAGTCTATCTGTTGAGCAGCTTGAGTTTGAACACTGGCAGCTTGAACTTTTGAACTAGCAGCTCGAACTTCTTCAACTACCAGCTTGAACTTTGCAATTACACAGAAAATCTACTAACAGTTTGAGAAATCTAACTAACAGCTTGACATACTTAGAATATTTCCCAACAATCTCCCCCTAACTTAAATTCTTTACATAAGACTTTAAGTTTGTATACAAATAAGGAAATAAAACAAAGTAAAACTGTTATCTACAAACTAAGGCATCCAAAAACTTCCAATTGTGAAAGTTTCTGATTAACTGCCTTCAAAAATTCTCTTTTCAATTCTTCTCTATCACAGTATATCTTCTCTGAGCTCATTTATACTAACTATTCCCTTGGAAGATCAAAAAATTCAAAATTGAAGAACATGCTGGATCCATTTGCAAATCTGAGTCTGTATGTCTTTGATTTCACATACAGATCAACCTGTGCAATCTTCATCTCCTTGGCATCTTCTATATCTTTTCTGATTGACTCTGGATCAAAAATGCTTTTTAATCTTTTATAGCCTGCTTGACCTGGGGAAGTGAAGACCTAACTTGACTCACAGATCCAACATGATGCATTCTGGTAAGCTCATCCATGGTCATCCCTTGAACTAGGTGCATTATACTCTTATACTCTTCCTCAAGACCAGCTTCTCTTCTGACTACAAAATGATATTTTAAATCAATGTCATCCATTGACATAGCATACCAGTATGTAATGGGAGGTTTTGAGAAGTCATGCTGGTCAAGGGTCTTTTCAATCTCCATCACCTTCTAAAGTTGATGTTCAAGCAACACCTTTTTCACCTGATCAAGCTTTGCTTGAGAGATTGCTTCTCATTGAGGATTAGTAGCAACAGCTTGAACAGGTGGAGAAGGATCACTAACACCAGCTTGACTTGGTTCCTGTTGGCTTTGGACTTGATGGGAGACCTTGGCTATTTTTCGTTTTTCCATCTCCTTATCATGAATTTCTTGCAGCCTCTCTGTATTCATTGACTGAGCCATCTTCTTTGGAATCCCAACTGAATAGGCAAAATTGATCAAAAACCTTCCGTGCTCTGCCTTTGAATGCCCTGTTGGCATTTTCCTTTTCTTCTCATTCTGTTTGACCACAAATCCTCTTAAGTAGTCACCTAAGGTTTCATCATCTTGCATTGGAGCATGGGTTTGCTGGTCCAAAAGTTCATCATGTTCTTCTGCTAACTGTTTGGCAAATTCGGCATCATGAGCAACTTGGGCCTCTCTATATGAAAATTTATGCTTTGGAGATTCTATGAGAATGCCCTTGCCCTTATCCATGGTTGCAGAAGATGTAGCTTGGACTGTACTGACAGGAGCTTGACTACCTTCTCGGATAACAACTCCTGTTGTTCTTATGGGAGCAGCTTGAATTTCTAGGCTAACAGCTTGAGTAGCTGTTGGGACTGTTAGCCTGGAATCTTGGACTGTTGGAGTAGGAGTTGGAGCTGCTTGGACGAACTAGGGATCTCCTGATTCTTCCCCTTTTTGGATGCATTGGTTTGGTCAGGAGGACCTACAACCTTTGCCATTAGGGTTCGAATCATCCTCTCAAGTTGAATGATCTTATTAGCACAGAGGGTGAACCCCTTATGAAAATAGTCCATTCTCTGATTCTGAGCTGCTTCTGTCTGTTGGAGTGCTATGATCTGTGCCCCCTGTGCAACAATAATGGACTGATAATATTCCAATACTGCTACAACAGGTTTCAGCTGAGGATCCGTTAAAATCATAAGTTGCAGACTAGCCTCAAGATCAGCAAAAGAGTGTGGTGTTTGTTATCTATCACTGGCAGGAATTCCAGAAGTAGAAACCTCTGGGCCCCTCTGTTCTTGGTTCTGGGGACTTCCATAAGGTGCTTGCACTCCCTCTGTTGCCATGGGTGTGGTCTTAATGATGTTAACACTGTCATGTGGCTCTTGTGCAGAGACAGCAGTAGTGTCAGCCACAGAACCCATAGGGACATCCTCTGTTGAGATGTCCACCTCCAAATTTAGGATGGGAGTGTCCTTAGTGGGTGCCCTTTGGATATTCTGTGCAGGAGTGTCCTCCTGCACAGGGACATTTGGCTCTTGTATTTGGGCTGAGGAGGAAGGAGCTCCTGAAACCCTTTTTCTTTTGTATAGTATAAGTGGGGATGTGGGTTTGATAGAAGGATCAGAAGGAGTATTTGTATCATGAGGAGTAGGTTGGGGTCCTGGGGGTGAAGCAGTGATGTTAGGCTGAGCCTGCTCAAGACCCTCTCCTCTGTTTAGGGGATTGATGCCCAACATTGCAGAAGGCAATGGGACATCTATACTCAAAAAATTGGCACTTGATTTTAAAAGACGTTTTATTGTTGGTAAAGAGAGGCTATGGGAAACGTGAATCCTTTTATGTACATTGAAATTACTGCAAGTTCTTGCAATAATTTCAGCCAAAAACCTAGGATACATCAAAAATTTCCCATGGTTTAGGGCATGATGCCTTAACATACCCTGAAAAATCATATTAGAAAAATTGAACTGTTGGCCTGTAGATAAACACACTAAGGCAGTGGCTATGTTTGAAGAAAATTTTGACCAACCAGTTCTTTTAGGGCTTATGCATTGCTGGATAATATGTACAAGATATTTCCACTTAGGGGCAAAATTAGTTTTAAAGAAAGTATAAGAATTAGTAGGGCCCCTATACCCTATAGCAAAAAGGCCTTCATGTAAGGCAGTAAGAGATAGATCGGTTATCCCTGTGGCATCTTGAAGATGCAAGTGTTGGCTTATGAGGTCCTCAATGATGGTGACAGTGGTTCCATCGATCTTGGATGTCAAAGAAGTGACTCCATTAATGGTTTGGACAGAGGCATGTTTCCAAAATTTCTCTATATGAGATATGTATATTGTGGGGTTTATGGTGAGAGCATGATGAATGTGGGAACTTCGAAGGAAGTCCATCATGTCGTGGAATGGTTGAAGGTCAGTGTGTTTGAGAGAATAGGGGAGACAGTTATGTTCTTTGACAAACTCCATTGACGATCAATAGTCGATTTTAGGGTTTTAGAGAAGTGTGTGTGGATCGCTCAAAGAGAAAAGAAAGGTCGTGGAAGATATTTTGCAACTGGCAGTTACAATTGAACGAAACTGGGACCTTTAAAGGTTTCGAAAATATCTAATCCCGCGCACACACTTATGGAAATTACCAAATTACCCTGCACACTTTGACAGAACAAGTGAAACAACTAACAGTCCGAGTAAAATGAACTAGCAGCTTGAGAAAAGACTCAAGCTGTTAGTTGAAAAGTAAGCATATTCTATTGAAACAGTGTCTCCCCCTTAATCAAGCATATGTAATAGATATATTTTTCATAAAATAAGAGAGAATAATGAAAAACAAATTAATCCATATTAACCATGCCAATAATTGATACTAGGAAGGTGAATCTTCCTACATCAAATGGTTTTGTGAATAGATCAGCTAACTGATCATCAATATGAATTTTGGTAACTTGGATTAATTTCTTTTCATTACAGTCCCTTATAAAATGAAATCTGATGTCTATATGCTTGGTTTTGGGAAATTTCAATGGATTTTGTACAACGCTTATTGCACTTGAGTTGTCAATGTAAATAGGAGTGGAAAGGAATTTCATACCATAGTCTCTCAGTTGATTCTGAATCCACATCACTTGGGAACAGCAGCTTGCAGCTGCTACATATTCTGCTTCAGTAGATGAGGTGGAGACAGTTGTCTGCTTTTTGCACTGCCAAGAGACCAGTCTTGCTCCTAGATATTGACATCCACTAGTTGTGGACTTTCTGTCAACGTTGCATCCTCCATAATCACTGTCAGAATAGGTTGTTAGTTCAAGAGGACAGTCTTTAGGATACCAGAGGCCCAAATGTGGTTGGCCTTTGAGATATCTAAAGATTCTTTTAACAGCAAATAGGTGTGAGTCCTTCGGAGCACATTGAAACATGGCACAAACACAAACAGCAAACATTATATCAGGTCTAGAAGATGTTAGATGCATAAGGGAACCTATCAAGGATCTATATAGATGAATGTCCACATCTACTCCATCTTTGTCTGCATCAAGCTGCTTGTGAGTGTCCATTGGAGTACTAGCAACTTTGGTATCTTTGTAACCAAACTTTTCCAGTATGTCTTTAACATACTTTGATTGATTTATAAAAAGTCCAGTAGGCTTCTGCTTGACCTGCAATCCTAGAAAGAAGGTGAGTTCCCCCATTGAACTCATTTGAAACTTTTTGTGCATCAATGCCTCAAATTCTTTGCACAGACTGTCATTGGTAGACCCAAAGATAATATCATGAACATAGATCTGAACAAGTAGAATCTCAGTTTTGATGGACTTTGTGAACAATGTTTTGTCCAGAGTACCTCTCTTGAATCCATTCTGTAGAAGGTATGATGACAGAGTGTCATACCATGCTCTAGGGGCTTGGTGGAGTCTATAGAGGGCTTTGTCTAATTTGTAGACTCTGTCTGGATACTTGTAGTCCTCAATCCCAGGAGGTTGACACACATAGACCTCTTCTTCAATTGTGCCATACAGGAAAGCAGACTTCACATCCATTTGATACACTTTAAACCCTTTGAAGCTTGCATAGGCTAGGAACAGTCTAATGGCTTCTATTGTTGCCACTGGAGCAAAAACATCATCATAATCTATTCCTTCTTCTTGAGTGTATCCCTGTGCTACCAGTCTTGCTTTGTTCTTGATTACTATCCCTCTCTCATGCTTCTTGTTTCTGAACACCCATCTTGTACCAATTGCTCTCTTTCCTTTAGGAAGATCAACTAGAGTCCATACATTCTGAATCTTGAATTGCAGAAGTTCTTCCTGCATTGCCTCAATCCAAGATGGATCTTTCAAGGCCTCAGATGCCTTCTTAGGTTCTAACTGTGACATGAAACAAGCATGTTCAAAGGCAGCTAGACTAAATTCTAGAACTGCTGATTCAGTATCGGTAGACTCTTTGTGAACAATTGTCCTTGTCTGCACAGGAGTGCGTGGATCACCCATTATCTGATTGAGAGGATGATACTTGTGAACTCTGAGTGTTGGCTCTCTGTCTATCTGAAAAGAAGTTCCTAGATTTGTATCTTCTCCTTCAGGACCACTTGATGGTTCAGCTTCTGGAACAGCTTGACTAGAATCTGGGACTGTTTTCCTTTGTGATGGAGCTGTTCCCTCAGGACTTGGGATTGGCACTTCAGAATTTGGATTTGAATCATATTGGGCATCCAGTTGCCCTGGTGGGTCACAAGATAGCAGTGGTATAACCGTATACTCATCCCATTGACTAGAATCTTCAACAGTCTGAAACTTTGTGCCAACAGCTTGAACATTTGTGCTACCAGCATGAGAATTTGTGTTGGCAGCTTCAACCCTGTTTTCATCAGTTTCTGCAGTATTCTCAACAAAGCTCAAAAAAATAGTTAGTGAATCTAAATCAAACAACCAATCAGGACCAGTGCCTTTGACAGTATTTTCATTAAATTCAACATTTGCACTTTCTTCAATGGTTTTAGACACACTGTTATATATTCTATAGGATTTGCTTTGAGTGGAGTATCCTACAAAGAAACCTTCTTCAGCCTTACTTTCAAACTTTCCTAAGTGAGTCTTAGTATGAAGAATGGTGCATGAATAGCCAAAAGACTTTAGAAAGGCTATTAAGGGGACTCTATGATGGAATAACTCATATAGAGTTTTCCCTTGTGATTGAACAACCTGAACCCTATTTAGAACATAACAAGTTGTATTGACTGTTTCTGCCCAAAAGGTCATTGGCAGTTTGGAATCAGCTAGCATGGTTCTAGCAGCCTCAATTAAAATTCCGTTCTTTCTTTCAGCTACACCATTTTGTTGTGGTGTTCTTGGTGCACTGTATTGTCTAGCAATACCTTTAGACTCACAGAAACTATTTAGGATATGGTTTTTAAACTCAGTTCCATTGTCTGATCTTATCATCTTAACTTTTAAGTTGGATTGGTTTTCTATCTTAAGAATAAATGATTTAACTAGCTCAACAGTTTCATCTTTAGTCATAAGAAAGTATACCCATGTGAATCTGGTGAAATCATCAACAATGACTAAACAATAAGCTTTTATATTCAAACTCCAAATAGATGTTGGACCAAAGAGATCCATATGAACAAGATGAAAAGTAGATGAGATTGAATTTACTTCTTTGGACTTATGAGAAGATTTGTGTTGCTTGCCTTTAAGACATGCTACACAATGATCATCACAGATGAACTCCTTTTGTGGTAAGCCTCTTACCAAATTCTTTTTGACTAAAACATTCATAGACTTGAAGTTCATGTGACACATCCTTCTGTGCCAAAGAGCAGACTCATTAGATGATGCTTTGGATATCAAACAGCTTAAAGTACTTGATTTGGATAAAAGATCTGTGTCCAAATAGTAGACATTGTCCTTTCTTGGTGTTCTAAGTAAAACAAGATTTTCAGGTATTTTAAAATCTTTTGAAAGGACAATGCACTCAGAATCTGTGAATACAACAATGTTTTGTTTATCACAGATTTGAGACACACTTAATAGATTGTACTTCAGCTGTTCCACATATAAAACATCATTGAAAAGCATATTGTCTGCTTTAACAGTACCTTTACCTGTGACCTTACCTCCCTTGGAATTTCCTCCAAATGCAACAAATCCACCTTCAAAGCCTTTGAAGTTTGACAAGCAATTAGAGTTGCCTGTCATGTGCCTAGAGCATCCACTGTCCAAATGCCATCTTGTTTTGTGTTGTGACCTGTGGGTGCCCTGCACAAATAAAAGCTTAGTTAGTAGTGGAGTAAACCCAAACCAAGTTGGTTTTGAGTTGTCCTTGTGCATTAACATAACTAAAGACTATCTTTGATTTCTTATACTTAGTGAGATCCACTAGGGGATTCTGTGAAGAAAACTTAGTTATGACATGAGGTGTCCAGGTGTTGTGTCCAGACTTTGCATTAACAGTCTCGGATGATCCATCACCAGTCCCAGTTTTAAGCCTAGAAGTTTGAACTGAGTGTTTAGTGCTAACAGCTTCAGAATTTGCGCTAACAGTTTCAACTTTAGGCCTGGCAGTTTCAACATTTGTATCAATAGTTTCATCTGAGTTTTTGCCTTTAACACACCATATCTGTTTAAAATTTGATTTCGGTTTTGCCAAAACTTGTTTTTGGTATGTGGACTATATTTTATTGATTTTTGAGAACCTGTGATCAACTGTTTTCTTTGGAACTGGTGCAACAGGTGGTTTGACCTTAAGATTTTTTGTGTTTTTAACAGATGCCTGTTTCTGAACCACAGTCTGTGTTGCAACAGATGGTTTGTACAAGCAATGTCTGTCCAAATGGTTTTTCCTGCCATAATGGAAACATCTTTTGACTGTTTTGATTGGAGAACCAGTTTTATTGGACCATAACTGGTTCTTGTTCCTTTGATTTCCCCTTACCTGCTGTTGCTTGGGAAACTTTTGGATACCATGCTTTTTGCATGTGCAGATTGGAACAGTCTTACCCCTTTTATGACTTTTTGAGGAAGATGCAGTGTTACAGTTAGAAGGTACAGAAACATGTGGAGTAGCATGGCATACACTCATCTTCTCTTTTTCCTTTCTTAGTGGGGTTAGGGGCTTCTATATGTGCACTCATTGTTTTGTGTTCTTTCTTAACTTCTTGGCACTCATAGTCTTCATTTTGAATCAGATCTGCTTTAGATTTAGGACTGTTTTCAAGGATAGGATCTACAGTGGTCATAGACTCATCTAATGGTTCATTAACAAGCCTATCAGCAACTTCACTCATTGGATGAATGTATTTGTTCTTGTATGGAGGTGGAGTGGCTCTGTATCCTATACCTTCTTTGGAATTGAGCTGAGATTTTACCCTATCTTTAAATTGAAGGTCCATTAGGTGTTCCAGCTTTTGATTTGCCAATTTGAAGTTGCCAAGATCTATATTGACAGATTCTATTTTCTTATCAGTTCTAACACCTTCTGTTCAGCCTCATCCAATTTCTTATTTAGGGACTCTTTTCTTATTCAGCTCCTTTTTCTCCCACTCATGATATGTTCTATCATGTCCCATTTGAATCTCATTATCCTTATAGTCATTGATCTATTTTTCAAGATCTTCTATGGCTTGCATGTATTCATATCTCCTTTCTTCCATCTTAGCTAGAGTTTTGCACATGTTCTCATTATGATCTCTGTACTTTTTAACCTTATTTTTGCATGTTTGAGAGCAGAGTTTAGCATTTACCTCAGATGGTAGTTCAGAGGAGGTGATATTTGATGTTTCTGCCATTAGAGCTTGATTTTGAAACTCTTCTTCTGTCTGATCACTCCAGTCAAACACATTGTCTTCTTGAGAGACAAGTGCTTGTGATGATGAATCTTGATTAGGTTGCTGGGGTCTTGGTGGCTGTTGACCTTGGGATCTGCATTCTCTGGCAAAGTGGCCAAGCTTGTGAAATTTAAAGCATTCAACTTTGGATTTATCAATTGCTGGTTTCCCTTCTGGTCTGGCTTGGAAGTTGGATCTGCCAGTTCTTTTTAGAAACCTTTTAGCCCTCGTAGTCAGCATTGCATGCTGCCATTTCAAGTCCATCTCTTCTAGATCATCTGGATGGATTTGTTTCAAATCTTTAGCATTTAGAGCAAACAGTCAATCATTGGCAACAAACGCTTCATAATGACCTTTAGTAGGGTTACCATCAGCACCTGAAAAGGAATCACAACAGTTAGATTTATCAGTTAATGCTGATGATAGCAGAGCAGTGTTATGATTGTATGAAAAGAATTTCTTTTTGTTTTCAATCTCAGTTTCAAACACTCTCAGGCTATTGTAAAGGTCATCCAACTCTATTTCATAAAGAGTTTCTTTTGTTCTCCACTCGGCAGCATAGACTGTCCACTCATCACCAAGTGATCTAAGGAATTTTCTGTTGACTTCATCTTGATCCAAGCTGACTTTGGCACTCTCCAATTCACCTATCCGTTTATTAAACCTGTCAAAGATTTGAGTAAGGTTTTCATTCTTGCCACCAGAAAAATTTTCATACTGCTGTTTCAGAATATCTTTCTGATTCCTTTTGGTGCTAGCATTGTCAACAAATCTTTTCTCTAAAGCAACCCAAAGGGAATGAGCAGTATAAAATTTTTTAAACTGATGTTGATAAGCATTAGGAATGGCTATCTGTAAAAGTGTAAGAGCTTTCACTTCATTCATTCTAGCCTTTCTTTCAAGTTCAGTCTTTGGAGGTGTTTTTATGGGCTTGCCCTCAGCATCAAGTTCAGGATCAACTACAGGAGGAAATTCAACAGCTTCCCATACAGCATAATCAATAAATTGAATGTGCTATTTAATCCTGAGTTTCCACATCTCAAACTCAGTGGGTTTGAGGATAGGCACTTTGAGTCCTTGCCCAGATCCACTACTGCTATTATCAAATTCCATTGCAGAAAATTTAAAATTTTGTAAAAGAAAGCTTCTGACTTTGAAAAACAAAGAAAAACCTGTGTCTCTGATACCACTTGTCAAGATCAAAAATCACTACCTAAGATTAACTAGTTTGAATTAATCAGATTATAAACCAATAACCTTGTATTGAATCAAAGGCCAATTAAGAAGTTTTCGGAATAACACTTAACTGTTTTAAGAAAAGCTTTCAAAACAAATAACACATAAACATAATCAATAATCAAAGATCACTTGTATTGCCAAACTCAAGGATTACAATCACCTCTAATCTGTTTGATTAGACGAAGAACACAGATTGTTCTTAGGGTTTTACTAACCTTAAAACTTAATCAGAAAAACAATTACAATAGAAAAATAAACTTGTACGTGCAGACTTACAATAGAAAAACCTATTCTATGTATATATACTGCTTTCTGATTTGTTTCCTTGATAAACTCTGATTTCTCTGGTAGTAGATATGCTTGAATCTTCGAGTATATCTTATCCTGAATATCAACACTTTCTGTTTATTGAGCTGTTGAGCAGCTTGAAGTCTATCTGTTGAGCAGCTTGAGTTTGTACACTGGCAGCTTGAACTTTTGAACTAGCAGCTCGAACTTCTTCAACTAATAGCTTGAACTTTGCAATTACACAGAAAATCTACTAACAGTTTGAGAAATCTAACTAACAGCTTGACATACTTAGAATATTTCCCAACAATAAATGACTAGATAATTATTTATAATTATATCTATTTATTTGCATGTTCATACTTATCCATCTGATTATCTAATAATAGATGATAATACTAATTATTCAAATAAATACATCTTTTATTTAATCTCAATGATCATTTCGTGTCATAAACAATATCCAATATTATTTATTCAATTGTTTAATTGCATCTGCTCTGTTGTGCTCATCGGTGTGACCCTTAAGTGTTTTATGAAATCAGTCATGATGCAGTAGTAATGTCATCTTTACACACAATATACTAACATACTCCCACTTGTGTAAGACGGCATACTGTCCTGCAGCATGCGCCTAAAGGAGGTCATAGCTAGACACTTTAGGCAACCAAGGTCATAAAAACTCTGACTCCCATTTGGGCATTCTTGTTGAAACAGCCTTCCAAAAAGAAACTTAGGTTATATCCCATGCATCGCGATATTTCAATGTGAAAGCTAGGCATGGATTAGATCAACCGTAGCAAACACGATTATGTTTCTCGACTCCCTGATCTCATACTGAACTGAAACAGACAGATAAGAACACATCAATTCTGTCCGAGCATGGCCATGCATTTCTGTCAGTATCAATTGCCGAGGGGCCCAGAAATATCTCTTCTTAGTTAAAAGAAGGTGCAAATCCCATATTGACTATCTAGGCCTCCAGCACGACTCCCACTGCAACCAGCCTCGAACCGTTATGATCACCCAGTTACGGATGACGTTAGGTTAGGCCAAATGTATAGCAGCACCCGCACTAAAGTACGTAGACATCTCAGGTACTAAGGATTACCTTTTTGAGACGACTCATGACTATGATCCACAAAGTGGTCTCAATCGGTGGGTCAATCCAATATTTGTTCGCAATAAATACCTGTGAATTTGGTCCAACCTTTGCTATATTCATCACCCATGAATATCAACCAAAAACCACAGTAGCCTTTTAATTCTCGCTGTGGTTCCCACGACAACAAGCAACTATGGAATAATTTTAGAATAATTTCAATTTATTCGTGGATTTCTAAAACACGCAAAATAGAACGACATTAAAGATATCATGTTGATCTCCTTTATCTCAATAAACACAACATGACTTCCATCAATTTAATGCTATTGTTCCTTTATCAAATGTAACGGTAACACGATCTATCGAAAAATTAATTTCAGACATGATCTTAGTGGGAGTGTTCTCTAGTTAACTGACTTAACTTCCATTACCGTTTATCTTTGAAAAATTACACTAGTTCTTTATTACAACTTCTTGTAATATTATTCAGACTCATTCTGAATCTCCTTACAAATTTATATTCATTATCTTTAGAGGAACTGGTAAATCACTCATAAAGACACTAGAATTAAAATTTAGCACCTCTAGCAATTCTGATTAATTGCTACAAGTGGTACGTTTAGATGTTTAGTCCTGAATCTGACAGTATGCTGTTTATCTATATTTTAACAAGATATCTTAACTTAATAACATTGTGTTCCAAATTTGTGATATGTATCCAGAACCTGGTTATCTACAACATTTCGTTGTGGTATTTCATCAAGTTTGTCGACGAGTGTTTAAACAAGTCAAAGGCTATTACTTGATTGACCATCACACAAGTTGTATACATTTCACATGTAATTTTATAAAATGTGATTACTTCTTGTCTAAACAATCCTGACTTCTCAAGTCGTTAATTGTTTTTAACAAGTTAAGTTTATTAAGCTCCATGTAACTCATTTACATTTAATTCTGCATTTTATTAGTTTCATCTATATAATCACAGGTGACTATCCAACTCATATAATCTCTTGAACTAACTTTCAAGAATTAACAAGTCCAATTAAACTGCATTTGAACACTTGAACAATTAAACAACAACATGGTAACCCTTTTTATCTGAATATGACTACTAGCTTTCCCATTCTCCATTGACAAGTTACTATTCAAGCTCTACTTGAATCAGTAGTCTATAATCATCGTTTAGTAATCTTAAACAATAGGAATTTCAAGCAATAAATTTTCAACTCCAAAAATTTATTTATTTATCCCAAAAATATTTGCAAGAAATTCAACTACAAAGTTGTTCACTACACCATGATAAACTATTGATGACATGAAAATAGTGTCCAGCAGAGTATTCTCTAAGATGTCTCTATTGGGTATCACATATCCAAGAACAATATAAGTGACTGATTCAGATACACGAAGTCTCAATGCGGTCAACCTTGACCGTTCCAAGTACTTGGGACAATTCCCTTTCCCAGTGCCCAGTTTCCTAGCACTCAAAGGATTTGTCATCCTTGGATTTGACTTCTCTGGTTCTAGGTTTCAGCTACTTGTTAGCTTTAACCTCCGGCTTGGAAACTTACTTTCCCTTCCATCTCTTTCCCTATTTTCTCTCCTTAATCATTCGCTCAACAGTCTATAGCATCTGATGCAGCCCACTTATCATCTTTTCCATGCATATTGTAACAAATTACATATTGCTAAAATTCCTTCAATAAGGAATTGAGAATTAGATTCGTGGTCATGTCCTGTGTCACGGGATACCCAAGTCTGCTAAGATGATCCAGATAACCTCTCATCTTCAGCACATGGGGTCTAACAGTTGTTCCTTCTGCCATTCTGCAGGAGCTCAGAGGCCTAGTCGTATATGTTTTTCACTCCGAGCCTGAGTCTGGAACATATCCTTTAGCTGGCGATACATCTGGCAAGCTGAGACGTCCATAAGGCTAGTTCGCAGCTCAAATGTCATGGTCGCTAGCATTAGACAGGCAACATTGACCGAATCCTCAGAGTGCTTCTTGTGGAGATTTCTCTCCTCAACTGTAGCAGTCTCTGCAGGAGCAGGCTCTGGTGCCCTTTCCAGAATATACGACTTTCACTCTGTACTCAACACATTTGTTGGATCTTATTTCTAGTTCAGGAAGTTGTCTTTTCCTTTTGAGTTCTCCATATTCCGAATGGACCTCAAAGTAGCAACATGTGCTTTTTGGGGAGGATTTTCAAGTGGGGGAAGGATATTGCGTTATCATTGTTGTTGTTACTGTTATTGTCATTGTTATTATTAAACCGCTTCTACCTCTGTCTTTTTCAACCATGTTAAACAATTTTTCAAAAATTGGTATTTAATTAACCATTAATAAATCAATAACCCAAAATTTAGAAAATGATTTATTAATCCTAAGAACCATTTTACTTATTCATGCACCCAACGGAGGCTGAACCTACATCAATAAGCTACTCAAGCAGGCAACTTATTACCAATTACAACACCTTTGAAACTCTTAGATCTTATGAGATTTTCAATTTCTTAAATTGATCATGTTTAATCTCATCCACACCTTGGGCAACAGTCTTACTGAGGAACCACCACTGACACACACCATATAACAACTGCAAGTCACTGGCCCAAGTCTCACTTAGGATCCGCAGTGCTTACATCACAGCTCTCCGAGTTTGCAGCGTAAGCACCCAACGAAGGCTGAACCTACTTACGACGACCGGTCACCGTGAGTGCCACTATATGGACGGTGTGTTGTGTCAGATTTTTTAATTTGGGTTTATAACCAGTCCCTTACCAAGAACTAGTGGCCAGTCAGGTTAGTATGCGGGCAGGATCCTTTCGGTTCTAAACCTTTCGGAAATTCCACAGCCCGAGCAAGACTGTCCTAGACACCACCTATTCTGGTAAACAATCCAGTTAATGTACCAGTTTTAAGAATTTCAACTCTTTGATCATATGACATTTTAAAAATAAATCTCCTTTTATTTGAGAAACTAATTTCATAAAAATGTCATATCTAACACCTGACAAAATAATTAAAGTTTCCAATTTAAACTTCCTTTTAAATACTTTAATATTTCATCATAAATGATTGTAGTTTTGATTTCTTTTATTTATCTACTTTGTCACCACAACCACGCAGATATAAATAAGGCATTAAGAAATAAAACATACAATCACATGGTGACATAGCCTTGTCGAAACTAAATTGGTTTCCGAGAGCCATACGGACAAACCAATTAGGTCAAAACCTAAGGGACAAAATCAACACACAAGGCAAGAAGGATGAACTCTTTCAGCTCCCACTAGCCTCAACATCTGATGATGTCTCCGAGCGTCCTTGATGGATGACCTCCTTCTTGATGGACATCTTCGCAAAGATTTTTACATAATTTTAATCTAAATACATTTGCCTATTTTTAACCTATTACAGATTACATCATCAAACCGGGATTCCAATGGCACGCATTCCCAAAAATATAACCAATAATAAAATAGCAAACATTGAGATTAAACAAACAACCATCACAAACAAGGGGTCTCAAGGCTCGGCTATGTCACAAACATAAATAAAGCAGTAAAGCACATTAATAATCCAGAATTCATTTTCATCATGCCATGAAAATAATTTCATGACCAATTAAATTACCATTAATTGAAGTATTCATGTCCAATATCGTTGTAACATCTTCAGATCTAAATTATTGTAATTTAGATTAATTAATGGAACATGTTGTAATTTGTATAATTAAGTTGGATTACGAAAATGATTTTTTATCTGGATACTTTAAAGTTGGTTGCTATTTTAAGGAAATTAAGAAATTTGAAAATTTAAAATTTTTAGTTAATAAGTATGATAATTGTTAAAAAGTTAGTGATGATGAAAATTTATGATAAAAATCAGTATTTAGTGGGATCAGATAAGTTGAGGGGCTAAAAGTGTCAATAGCTGAAACTTTGGAATAAAAGACTTTTGATGTCTTTCTTTTGCCATTTCATCTTAATTTCAAAACACACACACACAAAATTCTCTCAAACATTCTGCTGAAATTCAAAATTGAAGAAAGAAATTCGTGGATTACATTTGAATATTAACAAGATTCAAGTGGAAATTAAGGTAAGAACATGATTTATCTTCTTGGGGTTTATTTTGAGATTAAGATGCATAAAATTCAGATTTTAAATCTGAAAAATTTGTATTGCATGTATGTTATATCAGTTGGAAATCAATAGTTGAACATCCTTGAAGGTCAGAAGCAAGAATCGTCACTAAATTCGTTCAAAAAGGTTAGAAATCTGACTTTTTAATAGTTTTTGTGTTCTTGAGAAAAATGCTCAATTTTGGTCATTTTTGGACGAATTAGAATGTTATTGATGTGGATAATGATGTAGAAACATTCAATATATGTTAGTATAGCATTATTAAGGATTGCATGTTGTTAGAAGTGGATATTTGGAAATTTTAGTGCAAAACCCGTAGCTGCGACCTTCAAACCTGCATGTGAACTCGGCGAGTTCCCAAGAACAACTTGAACAAATCTTCAAAAATGCATAAGTGTTGGATCCGAATTCGGTTGGGACCCGAATTCGGATGAGAACCGAAATTGGATAGGACCGAAATCACATAAAGAACCGAACTCGGATGGATCCGAATTCGGATGGGTCAACCCAATCCGGATGGGTCCGAAATTCGGACAGGAACTCGGCGAGTTCCCTGAGCCTACTCGGCGAGTTCTTTGCATTTCTTGGGTAATTCGGATGGGTTTAAAAGGACCCGAATTGATGGTCAAATAATCACACTTTTCGGATATCTTTTGTACCATATTAAGATATATAATGAAGGGTTATTTGGGATTGATAACACACTAAATGACGAGATTTAAATATAAGTTTCGGATGACGGTTCCGAATGTTGTAACACTTTTATTTGTACAAATTGATGGTAATTTGTTAAAGAACATAAAATGATGATATGTTTTACATATAAAAATGTAACAGGTCCCTTGTGGTGTTGTTTAACCCACAGTGGGGTACTTTGTGGATCCGGTTGAAAGCCCGAAGAGAAATAAGATAAATTGAAGTTAACTAACGCACCCACTGTGAGTACCTTTGATTTTAACATGTCTGCATCTGTTTTATGTTTGCTTTGCCTGCTGAGGCATGTTGTTTCATTATCGTTTGACACTCTACTAACTTGCGTATATATGTTGATGCACATTCATACTTGTTGAATGTCCGTTCATTTGTTGTGCATCCTTTTGATGGACCTGCGTGGTCGCATCTGTACTCTGATGTTACTGTGCTATATGACCCAGAGTTTGACACCTCTGTGGTCAGGATAGACAGTAAGTCATCCCCGATGTAATGCCTAACTCAGATGGTTGGTTTTCTTATGCCGAGTGTGAGCTCGAAGGAGCTGCGGCTCGGGTTTGCGTACCTTGGGTACGTGTGGAGTATACGGTATGTGTTACCGCGGTTACTCTGGGTGGCATCATAAAGATTTGTAGAATGTCTAAAATATTATGGTATTCACTAAGCAATTCGCTTACCCCTCAGTTGCAACATTTTTTACAGGAAAAGGCAAATCGGCGGCGGGACCATCTAGCTCAAGACGTTTGTTGAAGTATTTGAAGATTTCTACTGTCTATCTTGGTATTTGGTTTATGGAATTACTATTGTAATAAATTTGGGATGATTGTAAAATACTTTTGAGTATGTAGACCTAGACATGTAACCTTTGTAGCACCGTAGGGTGTTTGACTCAGTTGTATTACTTTATTATGTACTTTAATGCTTCCGCACTTTAATTAAGCTTTCAGATCATTGTGAAATCATATGTTGGTGATAAATACTGGGTGTTATGTAATTGTGGTTAAATGTGGCAAGGGTGTCACATGGTATGGTATCAGACCAGTAGTTTGAGATTCAAGTGTCCGTGAGGTCTTGGTCTCAAACATTACGTGATGATATGTAGTGATTTTAAGTAATGATCTGAACTAAGATAGGTTACGATCTAGTAATCATAGGACATTGACTATTATAAGGGACAAATGAGTGGTGTCTCTAAATAAATGACATGTTACTAAACAAGTTAATGTTTACATTTCAGAACATGTCTGGAGGAGGAATGACACCAGAAGAAACAAGGGAAATGATGCTAGCCTTGATGGCTGAGCAAAATCAGATGATTCAGGACCAGTTTCGGGCTCGAGATGAGGCCGAAGCTAAGCAAAGGGAAGATAAGAGGAAGAATAAGGAAAGAGAGTGGAGAAACAATGACGAGCAAGATGACAACACTGGGTCATCTAACAAGCCCAGAGGTTGTCGGTTTAAAGATTTCAAGGGAAATGGAGCAGTTGAATTTAATGGGTTGGGTGATGCTGTTACTGCATTGGAATGGATAACAGCCACGGAAAGGACTTTTCGAATCAACGATTGTGCTGAGAAGGATATGGTCCGGTTCGCTGCTGCTATGTTCACCAAAGACGCAATAATGTGGTGGAATTCAATGGTGAATGCTTTAACAATGGAGAAGGTTTCTGTAATGACATGGGCTGAGTTTACTGAGATTTTCACTCAGCAATACTGCCCGGCCGATGAGCGCCGAAGACTAGAAGCTAAGTTTATGACATTGATTCAGGGGACTAAGTCTGTGTCCCAGTATGCGATAGAGTTCACGAGGTTGAGTTTGTTCGCGCCTCATCAGGTGGATACCGAGGAAAGAAAAGTGACAAGATTTGAGGCTGGTCTTGATCTGGAAATCTGAAGGGTGATGAGCAATGTACGCTACCCCACATTTGTTGGTCTATTGGAAGCCGCCAGAAATATGGAACAGATTCTGATTATGTCTGGGTATGTAATGGGGTCTGTTGCTGCTTCAACTAACCCAACTAAACCTTTACCACTGAAACGTCAACGCAAAGGAGGCTACTCTGGTTCTTCACGATCATCGCAGTACTCGCCGCAGCCGTCTTATCGCCGACAGTCTGGTTCTTCTGGTCGTGCTCGTGCGTATTCCATCAACACCGAGCCGCAATATTGTAATAAGTGTCATCTGGAACACTTCGTCAAGTGCACAAATAGGCGTGCGTGTTTTTGCTGTGGAGAATTGGGCCACTACCAGAACGAGTGCCCACGGAAATCGGATGCTTGCAATAAATGTGGTGTATGGGGGCACTATAGTCGAAATTGTCGGAAGAACACTCCAGCAGCTGCTGCTCCATCTTCAACCCGATCATCTGGAGGATCTAGTGGTGGTTCAGTCAACCGCCGGAACCAGCCACAAAGGGCACCGGCTCGTGCATTTCAGATTACGGCGGAGGAGGCTATGGAAAACCCCGAAGTGGTTACTGGTATGTTTATTGTTAATTCCATGCCTGCACAAGTGCTGTTTGATTCTGGTGCCAACCGTTCATTTGTGTCTACTATTTTTGCACAACGACTTGTTATGCCACTGTCTAAGCTATCTCTTGTACTAGATATTGAAACTGCTAGTAAAACTCTAGTCAAAGTAGATCATGTGTACCGTAACTGCACCTTAGTGATTGAAGATGTAGTCTTCAATTTGGACTTGATTCCGATCGAGTTTAGTGAATTTGACGTGATTATCGGGATGGATTGGTTGATTGAGAATGAAGCCCACATAGTTTGTAAGAAGCGAATGATCAAGATAACTACTCCGGAGGGGCGTGAGATCTGTATTTACGGGGATAGGAGAAGCGGGGATCTGTGTTTATTGACCATTGCAAAAGCCCGAAAGCTTGTTGCAAAGGGGTGTGACGCTTACTTAGCATATGCTATTGATGCTAAGCCTGAGAAGAAGACGTTGGCCGATGTGCCTGTTGTTTCACAATTCCCGGATGTGTTTCCGGAAGACTTGTCTGGCGTGCCGCCTGAGAGACAAGTGGAGTTTCGAATTGATCTAATCCCTGGAGCTGCACCGGTAGCTCGTTCTCCATATCGCCTTGCTCCTACCGAAATGAAAGAGATGATGACACAACTCCAGGAGTTGTTGGATAAGGGTTTCATTCGACCGAGTTCATCGCCGTGGGGAGCTCCGGTACTGTTTGTTAAGAAGAAGGATGGCACGATGAGAATGTGCATCGATTACCGGGAGCTGAATAAGTTAACTATTAAGAACAAGTATCCGCTGCCAATGATAGACGACTTGTTTGATCAATTGCATGGGGCAAGTGTATTTTCTAAGATTAACTTGAGATCGGGGTACCATCAGTTGAAGGTAAGAGAAGAAGATGTGCCTAAAACAGTGTTCAGAACTCGGTATGGGCATTACAAGTTTCTGGTGATGCCTTTTGGGTTAACCAATGCCCCAGCTGTTTTTATGGATCTAATGAACAGGGTATGTAGACCGATGTTAGATAAATCGGTAATTGTGTTCATTGACGATATCCTGGTGTATTCCAAGTCTGAAACCGAACATGCCGATCATTTAAAGGAATTGTTGGGATTACTAAGAAAAGAGAAGTTGTATGCCAAGTTCTCAAAATGTGAGTTTTGGCAGCAACAGATTCAATTTTTGGGGCATGTGATTTCGGGGGTTGGGATTTCTGTAGATCCAGCCAAGGTTGAAGCGATAAAGAATTGGGAGCCGCCTCGATCAGCTACAGAAGTCAGAAGTTTTCTGGGGTTGGCGGGTTACTACAGGAGATTTATAAAGGACTTTTCTAAGATTGCAGTTCCTTTGACTGCATTAACGAAGAAGAATGCACCTTTTGTTTGGGAAACCGTGCAGCAAGAGGCGTTTGATATTTTGAAGAAGACGCTAAGTGAAGCGCCGATACTTGCCCTACCAAAGGGTAATGAAGACTTTGTAGTATACACGGATGCCTCAAGGTTGAGATTAGGTGCTGTACTGATGCAGCGTGGAAAGGTAATCGCTTATGCCTCAAGACAGCTTAAGCAGCACGAGAAGAACTACTCAACTCATGATCTTGAGTTGACAGCTGTCACATTTGCACTAAAATTGGGGAGGCACTATCTTTATGGAACTAAGTGTCAGTTATACACGGATCATAAGAGCCTGAAGTACATTTTCAGCTAGAGAGAACTTAACATGAGGCAGAGACGTTCGATGGAGCTAATAAAGGATTACGACTGTGAGATCCTTTACCATCCTGGAAGGCTAATCTAGTAGCCGATGCTTTAAGCCGTAAAGCATATTCTAAGGATTGCTGCTATATGATGACGTCTACTATGTTGACCTCCACTATTATTGATGATGTCAAGGCCGCTCAAGAGGAAGCCTTGAAAGACGAAAATGTTGGTGATGAGGATATAAGGGTACAAATGAAGAATATTGAAACGAGCGAGTCAGGATTGAAAGGAATTTATGGGAGGATCTGGGTGCCGAAGTTGGGCGGTATGAGAAAGGTAATCATCGAAGAAGCGCATCAATCGAAATTTTCTGTAGATCCCAGAAGTACAAAGATGTAAAATGACCTTAAAGCAGACTTCTGGTGGCCGGGATTGAAGAAGGATATCGGTCAGTATGTGGAAAGATGCAAAACTTGTCGGTTGGTGAAAGCCGAACATCAACAACCATATGGCAGTCTGCAACCGCTTCCCATTCCGGAATGGAAGTGGGAACACATCACCATGGATTTTGTCACAAAGTTGCCGAAAACTAGGCGTCAACACGATGCAATTTGGGTGATTGTTGATCGGTTAACTAAGTCCGCACACTTTATACCGATTAGAGAAAACTGTTCATTGGAGAAGTTGGCTCAAATTTATATGACCGAGATCGTTTCTAGACATGGAGTACCTAAGTCTATTGTTTCGGATCGGGATAGCCGGTTTACTTCGAACTTTTGGTCGGCTTTGCAAGAAGGGTTGGGTACGAGGATTGCTATGAGTAACGCCTACCGTCCGCAAACTGATGGGCAAAGTGAAAGGACCATCCTAACGCTTAAAGATATGATGCGGTCGTGTATATTGGATCTCGGTGGTAATTGGGACGACCATTTACCATTGATAGAGTTTTTGTATAACAACAGTTATCATGCGACAATAAAGAAGGCGTCGTTTGAGGCATTGTATGGGAGAAGGTGTAGGACTCCTACGTGTTGGAGGGAAACCGGAGAGACGCCGATTGCTGGGCCGGCATTGCTTCAAGAAACAAACGAGAAGATACAGTTGATTAGACAGAACATGAAGGCGGCCCAGGATCGTCAGAAGAGTTATTACGACAGGAGGCACAAACCAATCAGTTTTGAGATAAATGATTGGGTTTATTTGAAGGTGTCACCTATGAGAGGTGTTACATGTTTTGTAAAGAGAGGAAAGTTGGCTCCGAGATTTGTCAGACCATTCAAGATTACAAAGAAAGTAGGGAATCAGTCATACCGTTTAGAATTACCTGAAGAGATGTCACGCATACATCTGGTGTTCCATGTTGGGAATCTCAGGAAATCGTTTACTACCGGAAACGAGGATTGGGCAGATCACAGTGAGTTGCAGATTGATGAAAGGCTCCTGTATGTGGAAGAGCCGGAGTGTGTGTTAGATACGAAAGTGAAGAAATTAAGAAGTAAAGAGATAGAAATGGTGCTTGTACGTTGGAAGCATCACAAAGGAGCGAATCATACTTGGGAGACTAAATCTGAAATGATGAAGAAGTACCCGCAACTTTTTGGATCCAGTTAACTTCGAGGACGAAGTTTGAGCGTGGTGGAGCCCATGCTGTAACATCCTCAGATCTAAATTATTGTAATTTAGATTAATTAATGGAACATGTTGTAATTTGTATAATTAAGTTGGATTACGAAAATGATTATGTATCTGGATATTTGAAAGTTGGTTGCTATTTTAAGGAAATTAAGAAATTTGAGAATTTAAAATTTTTAGTTATTAAGTATGATAATTGTTAAAAAGTTAGTGATGATGAAAATTTATGATAAAAATCAGTATTTAGTGGGATCAAATAAGTTGAGGGGCTAAAAGTGTCAATAGCTGAAACTTTGGAATAAAAGACTTTTGATCTTTTGCCATTTCATCTTCATTTCAAAACACACACACAAAATTCTCTCAAACATTCTGCTGAAATTCGAAATTGAATAAAGAAATTCGTGGATTACATCTGAATATTAACAAGATTCAAGTGGAAATTAAGGTAAGAACATGATTTATCTTATTGGGGTTTATTTTGAGATTAAGATGCATAAAATTCGGATTTTAAATCTGAAAAATTTGTAATGTATGTATGTTATATCAGTTGGAAATCAATAGTCGAACATCCTTGAAGGTTCAGAAGCAAGAATCGTCACTAAATTCGTTCAAAAAGGTTAGAAATCTGACTTTTTAATAGTTTTTGTGTTCTTGAGAAAAATGCTCAATTTTGGTCATTTTTGGACGAATTAGAATGTTATTGATGTGGATAATGATGTAGAAACATTCAATATATGTTAGTATAGCATTATTAAGGATTGCATGTTGTTAGAAATGGATATTTGGAAATTTTAGTGCAAAACCCGTAGCTGCGACCTTCAAACCTGCATGTGAACTCGGCGAGTTCATGACAGAACTCGGCGAGTTCCCAAGAACAACTTGAACAAATCTTTAAAAATGCATAAGTGTTGGATCCGAATTCGGTTGGGACCCGAATTCGGATGAGACCCGAAATTGGATAGGACCAAAATCACATAAAGAACCGAACTCGGGTGGATCCGAATTCGGATGGGTCAACCCAATCCGGATGGGTCCGAAATTCGGACAGGAACTCGGCGAGATCCCTGAGCCTACTCGGCGAGTTCTTTGCATTTCTTGGATAATTCGGATGGGTTTAAAAGGACCCGAATTGATGGTCCAATAATCACACTTTTCGGATATCTTTTGTACCATATTAAGATATATAATGAAGGGTTATTTGGGATTGATAACACACTAAATGATGAGATTTAAATGTGAGTTTCGGATGACGGTTCCGAATGTTGTAACACTTTTATTTGTACAAATTGATGGTAATTTGTTAAAGAACATAAAATGATGATATGTTTTACATATAAAAATGTAACAGGTCCCTTGTGGTGTTGTTTAACCCACAGTGGGGTACTTTGTGGATCCGGTTGAAAGCCCGAAGAGAAATAAGATAAATTGAAGTTAACTAACGCACCCACTGTGAGTACCTTTGATTTTAACATGTCTGCATCTGTTTTATGTTTGCTTTGCCTGCTGAGGCATGTTGTTTCATTATCGTTTGGCACTCTACTAACTTGCGTATATATGTTGATGCACATTCATACTTGTTGCATGTCCGTTCATTTGTTATGCATCCTTTTGATGGACCTGCGTGGTCGCATCTGTACTCTGATGTTACTGTGCTATATGACCCAGAGTTTGACACCTCTGTGGTCAGGATAGACAGTAAGTCATCCACGATGTAATGTCTGTCTCAGATGGTTGGTTTTCTTATGCCGAGTGTCAGCTTGAAGGAGCTGCGGCTCGGGTTTGCGTACCTTGGGTACGTGTGGAGTATACGGTATGTGTTACCGCGGTTACTCTGGGTGGCATCATAAAGATTTTTAGAATGTGTAAAATCTTATGGTATTCACTAAGAAATTCGCTTACCCCTCAGTTGCTAAATTTTTTACAGGAAAAGAGAAATCGGCAGCGGGACCATCTAGCTAGGACGTTTGTTGAAGTATTTGAAGATTTCTACTGTCTATCTTGGTATTTGGTTTATGGAATTACTGTTGTAATAAATTTGGGATGATTGTAAAATACTTTTGAGTATGTAGACCTAGACATGTAACCTTTGTAGCACCGTAGGGTGTTTGACTCAGTTGTATTACTTTATTATGTACTTTAATGCTTCCGCACTTTAATTAAGCTTTCAGATCATTGTGAAATCATATGTTGGTGATAAATACTGGGTGTTATGTAATTGTGGTTAAATGTGGCAAGGGTGTCACAATCGTTCTTAAATTAAATACGGTTCGTAAACTCGAAATTTAGGAACACTTTCCACAATTAGTAACTTTTTCCCGAAAAATTTCAAATTTAATTCCATCTTTGCATTATCTTTGGATTCATAACTATACTTTTCTTAAAATATTCAATTAACCATTCAAACACCTTTGAAACTCAAACTTACTATTTTAAGAAACTTTTATTAAACAACCTTTAATAAATATAGTTATTATTTTCAAATAATATTGATAAATAATTTAAACTTCTTTTGAATAATTATCAATTAACTATTATTCTATAGAAACACCTTTCCAGAAATAAATAAACTTTATTTTAAATGTCAATTTTCTAAATAAATAATTTTACCAATAAAATATGTCTTTTAAAATATTTAAAGAAAATTGATCATCTTTAAATAACACCAAAAACTTTTCTTTATAGTTTTAAACAATTTCTACCAAAAACGTTAATGTCGAGATCAAATCTCAAAACATTAAACCATGACCGAGCATGAAACTCAAAGTCACGATTTCATCAATTTGAAAACCGAATCCTTAAATTAAACTCTCTTTAATTTAATAATGCAATTTATGGATCTAAATATTAAATGAATAAATTAAATCTAGTTTATAAATTAAAATTACCATTAATTTGATTTCAACATTAAAACTTAACTTTTAATTAAAACCGATTTAATTTAAACGACGAATTACCGGAAAACGGAAACGAACCAACTTAGTTAACCGACTCATACTCAGGTTCAATAACCCATATGTGTAACAACCCAACTTTTAGCCCAACTAAATATCTGATTTTGAGATAATAATGTAATTTTATTACATTATTTATGATGTAAGTTATTTAAGTTTGAAAATATTTATTTAAAATTATATATATGATATTAATTATTAAAGATGAGTAAATTAAAAGATATGTAAAATACAAAAGTTTAATGGGTTAAATAGCAAATTTAACCAAAGTTTATATATAAACCTTGAAAATGATCATTTAAGATCATTAAAAACAATTAACTCTCTCTCTCTTCTTTGTCTCTCTACATTCGGTCCTTCAAGAATTCATCAAAATGGTTTATAAATTTGTAATTAATTGATACATTGAAGTCAAGAGAAGGTTACAAGAAGTAAACAACAAGCATTTACAAGATTTCAAGGTAATCTTTAGTGTAATTTCGAAATTTGGTTCGGTTTTATGTAAAAACCGAAGCCAAAGAAATTAAATTATGAAATTAATGTTGCATGTATAAGAATTTTGTAGTTTATGATAAATTTATGATAATAGATGAAACAGAAACAGAAATCTGAGGTTAGATCGTTCGAATAAGCAAGAAATTTGATTTTTATGAAAATATAAGTTTTTGACAAAAACTTGCTTATTTTTGACGATCTTGACAAATTAATGATGTTATTAATAGGGAAATTAGTATAAAAACACTCAAAAAGTGATATTACATCAATATATTTCATTGCATGTTGATAAAGATGAAAGTTTGATTATTATTAATAAAATCCGTATGAAGAACACCAAGAACACCAAGAACAATTTCTGGAAAATTATGAAGACTCGGGATCCGAATTCGGATGAGACCGAATTCGGATGTAGCCCATTTCGGATATGTATTTCGGACAAAAAACTTAAATTCAGATATTTTGGCTATTTTGGATGAAGCACCATTTCGGACAGAAGGTGGTCCGAACTCGGATGACCCGAGTTCGGATGGCCCATTTCGGATGGTGCTAGTTCGAATGAATCATTTCGGACCAACTTCGGATGGCCTATTTCGGATGACCTAGAACCGAATCCGGATGATCCGAATCCGGATGATCCGAATTCGGATGGTCCGAATTCGGATGGTCCTAATCCGGATGTGGTTTTTATGATTCAAAATATAAACAACAGAATTCCTTCTATAAATATGAATGATCAGATTTCAGAAATGTAACTTTATAAGACTTTGAGATTATTACTGACAAAGAACAGAAAGATTCTGATAAGATTTAAGAGATTGATGGTAATATGATCAAAATATAAGCTTTTGATATCAAAGACCAACGAATGAATCTTGAGCATAAATGATGAACACTGAATATATATATTATTCAGATGATATAAGAGCTAATAAATATCAGAAATGATATTAATAACAGATTGAGCAACGAGCAAAATGTCGAGCATCTGAAAGTCTGATATAAGTCAGATAGTGGTTCTATCCACTACAGATTGTGAGCAACAGAGCCAGAGCCAGAAACTAAAAGAGCACAAATAGCCAGTAACTGTGAGTTGTAGATTTCACTTTAACTGCATATTATGTGAATTGAGACTTTTGTTGCTTTAATCTGATTTATTTGATATTCTGATCTTGAGCTTATTGATATATTGTCATAGTATATTTACTATGATTTGTTGAGCTGAGTATTCCTTCCTCTAGATTCGATTCTTTGACGAGTCATTTGATTGTTAAGCTTAACTCCATCACTATTGCTCAGTGTTGGGTTAATGTTAGGCTTATGATGTGCTGATTTACGTGATGAAAGCACAGAGGGTAGCTAGAGCTGAGCATTCCGATGATATCCATATAGAGCTTTTACTGGTAGCTAGCCCAGTACGTGGCTGATCCCCACTAATGATGCGTGTGTATGGATTTATCATCATCCGAGCATTCCTTATGAATTTGTCTAAAAGTCTCAAGAGCAACAACAGTTTTATAACTGGGAGCTGAGCAAAGTCGCGCATCAAAAGAGCATTAATTGGCCAATGTCCCTTCGAGATTGAGCTGTGCATGAGCCTAGTGCAGTGCATATAGAGCTGAGCCGTGCATGAGCCGAGTGCAGTGCATGTGCTTCCGCGTTCATAATTGCATGTTAAATGTGAAATTCTACATTCTCACTAAGCAATTAAGCTTACCCCGTTGTTGCATTATTTTTCAGGTAAAGGCAAAGGATTGGCTGGACCTAGTTCGTAGGTCAGGACTTTGAAAGAGCTTGAAGTGCATTAGAACCTGTTCCAATACCTTGGTACTTGATTGAAGATTTAGCTTTGGGGTTTGGGCTAGTTTACATTTGTGCTTTGATGAAATAGTCTAGAAGTTTGTACCTTATACTTAGTCTTTTGTCTCTGTTTGTAATTAACTTTTATTCCGCATCTGTTAATTTTATCTTAGTTTCCTGATTGATATTGCATTGCTACTGGGCCTTGACTTGAGACCTTTGAGAAATCAGAGGGTCTCACAGGATGGTATCAGAGCAATAGTTTGAGTGAATCATTGTATTACATGTAATACATGATCTCAAACTTGTGCAATGCTATAGTATCAATCATGACAGGATGGCTTGAACTAAGATAGGTTTCAGAGACTAGTAGGACTGGGCATGAAAGGGTACGATGTGCTAGACCAATGATCTAAATATTTATTGATTTGAATTTCAGAACTATGTCAGGAGAAGGTGGACCACCAGGTGGCATGACCCTAGAGCAAGTCCTGGAAATGATGCAACAACTAATAACCCAGAATAATGAGCAACAAAACAAGTTTATGCTAGAGCAAATTGAATCAATAAAGAAAACTGAAAAGAGAAATAAACATAAAAAGAAGCAAACTGAACAGTCAAGCGAATCCGATTCTGATGATGAGCATGTCAATAAACGAGTTGTGCAGCCAAAAGGCTGTAGATTTAAAGATTTCAAAGCGAGTGGTGCCTTAACGTTTGAAGGCACAGTAGACCCAATAAAAGCGTTAGATTGGATAAGTCATACTGAAGAGATATTCAGTATCTCAGAATGTCTGGACAGCAATAGAGTTAAGTTTGCTACAGCACTATTCGTTGGAGCTGCTAGAGCCTGGTGGAAAACACAAAGAAGCATCTATGGTGAGGAAGCAATTATGACACTGGACTGGGAACAGTTCTTGGAGATGTTCAATGCCAAATACTGTCCAACATACAAACAAGACGAACTCGAGATGCAGTTGATGCAATTGAAACAAGGAACTAAGACCGTTGATGAATATGAGCATGAGTTCTCGAGACTTTGCGGCTACTCGTCATATCAAGTAGCAACAGAAGAGCGTAAGATAAACCGATTCAGACTGGGTCTGAATCCAATATATAGAAGACAAATGAGCAGCATCAAGTTCACGACGTATCTCAGCATAGTGGAAGCAGCAAGGATGGTGGAGCGAGAATTCACAGATTCGAGTTGTGAACCCGTTATGATGGCTATAAGTCCTACATGTCCATCTCCACCTAAGAAACAAAAATCCAGTAGATTCTTCAGTTCATCAAAGTCCAGTCAGCAGCAGTCACAAGCATCCTCTACACCTCAGAAGACTAGAGATTATTCCATACAGTCAGGAGCACGACCGTGTAAACGTTGTAACAAATTTCATAGCGGACGCTGCAACCCTATAGATGTGACCTGTTACACTTGCAACCGGATTGGACATGGAAGCGATGAGTGCCCAGAAAGAAACGACGTATGCTACAACTGTGGTGAGCGTGGACATTATGCCAAACATTGCCCAAATACACGCGTGCTTTTTAATCAGGAACAACCAGTTGACAGAGCAATCTAACAGGGTACTACAATGATGCCAACAGCTAAGGCGCGAGCTTTCCATATAACTGCTGAAGATGTTGAGGAGACACCAGAGACGCCAAAAGACCCCAATGGTAACTAATAATAAATTTCTTATATGCTAAAATGATTTAATTCCGTTATCATCAGAATTCCAATTCCAAAATAAGTATTGAGTAAAACTGTATAACTCTGTCATCGATAGTGAATAATGCGGATGACATATGGGTTGTATCAGTTGAAGTTATGATTCAAATACATTCCCAATCAGAAATTATACCTATAAACAATATAGGTATTGTAATCTGAATCGTGTATGATTCAAAAACTTTAAGAATTCAAAATATAATCTTAAAACACAAGCTACTTCGTAAATCCTTGTAATCTGAATGATTACACCGTGTCTCTTAATGAGACAGAGGTAGAAGTAGTTGATCCAATAAATATTAATGAGAAAAGTATTTGAATCAAATTGTTAAACACCGAATGACAATTTGAATCGAAATCAAAGAAGTCAGAGACACAAAGCGAGAGTGATAAAGAAATAGATTGAAATCTTTGTAAAGTCAAGCAATTGGTCATAAATGGCCAATGAAAAGTCTGTTATATGTCAATATAGATGTAAGTGTTGGATTCTCATTATGTCGATGCGAGACTAGTGAGATAGTCCATATGGAATTCTTATTCCACCTATTTGTATATAAATGAGAAGCTTCCGCCAAAAGAGTAAAGTAATTTCAAATTCAGAAATTCATCAATGAAGATTCAAGCCTAAGTCTATACATATAATTAAACAGAATCAAAGATTATTGTTTTGTCGAAGCCTCTTGACCGAATTACACAATGAACTAAAAGAGGATGAGGACGATTGTAACTCCAAATTTGATTTTCTGTTCGAACTCCTGTTTTGATTGTTAAAGCTCTAAATACAACATTTCAACATTTTTGCCTCGATCTCTCATACTTGACTTCTAATCACTCTATCATCTTGGAGTATTTTGCTACTCGAGAGACTGATCATGTAAAAGATTTGGCGGATATTGCAGCGCAATTGAAGACCAAGGTAGGTGAGGTGGAGTCGTTACACGAAGAGTTGACTCCGATTGTTGTGCCAAAGGATAGATTTCATTTGTTTAATAGAGCAAAGAAAATTTTTAAGTCTTCACAACGAGTCAGCACAAATCAGAAATAAGTTAAACGATTGATGGCGATAACAACATCAATAAAAGATGTACTTCTTAAAGTACAGATATCAGATTCCCAAAAGCTCTACAGCAAGTTCCAAAGGAAAATGAAAGAGAAATATGAGCTAACTGAGATAGATTGAGTTGCAAGCTGAATTGAATGAGATATAAGGTTAAATCTCAAAAATCCATAGCAAATGAAAATTTTGCAATAATAAAGATGAGAGATTTAAAAGCCATAACTGGCTCAAGATCAAGCAAAAGAAAGATATGAGCTAATTATTACAATAAGATGCTAGCTGAATTGATTATGGCGTAAAGCATAAAGCTCATATATTAAGAGTATGAATAATAAGTCAGAATTCTTAAAATGATCAAACAGCAAAATATTGAATCAAATATGAAGCTCAGAAGAGAAACTTGAGTTTCTTGTGCTTGAAAATTTCAAAGAAACATAAACCATGAAATACAGATGGTGCTCGTTCAGTGGAAACACCACAAAAGTTTGTATCAGCCTTGGGAATTAAGAGATATCATAAAAGCTATCTGCCCAAGTCTGATCGAACATATCTAACTTCGGGGACGAAGTTTGTGCGTGGTGGAGCCCATTCTGTAACAACCCAACTTTTAGCCCAACTAAATATCTGATTTTGAGATAATAATGTAATTTTATTACATTATTTATGATGTAAGTTATTTAAGTTTGAAAATATTTATTTAAAATTATATATATGATATTAATTATTAAAGATGAGTAAATTAAAAGATATGTAAAATACAAAAGTTTAATGGGTTAAATAGCAAATTTAACCAAAGTTTATATATAAACCTTGAAAATGATCATTTAAGATCATTAAAAACAATTAACTCTCTCTCTCTCTTCTTTCTCTCTCTACATTCGGTCCTTCAAGAATTCATCAAAATGGTTTATAAATTTGTAATTAATTGATACATTGAAGTCAAGAGAAGGTTACAAGAAGCAAACAACAAGCATTTACAAGATTTCAAGGTAATCTTTAGTGTAATTTCGAAATTTGGTTCGGTTTTATGTAAAAACCGAAGCCAAAGAAATTAAATTATGAAATTAATGTTGCATGTATAAGAATTTTGTAGTTTATGATAAATTTATGATAATAGATGAAACAGAAACAGAAATCTGAGGTTAGATCGTTCGAATAAGCAAGAAATTTGATTTTTATGAAAATATATGTTTTTGACAAAAACTTGCTTATTTTTGACGATCTTGACAAATTAATGATGTTATTAATAGGGAAATTAGTATAAAAACACTCAAAAAGTGATATTACATCAATATATTTCATTGCATGTTGATAAAGATGAAAGTTTGATTATTATTAATAAAATCCGTATGAAGAACACCAAGAACACCAAGAACAATTTCTGGAAAATTATGAAGACTCGGGATCCGAATTCGGATGAGACCGAATTCGGATGTAGCCCATTTCGGATATGTATTTCGGACAAAAAACTTAAATTCAGATATTTTGGCTATTTTGGATGAAGCACCATTTCGGACAGAAGGTGGTCCGAACTCGGATGACCCGAGTTCGGATGGCCCATTTCGGATGGTGCTAGTTCGAATGAATCATTTCGGACCAACTTCGGATGGCCTATTTCGGATGACCTAGAACCGAATCCGGATGATCCGAATCCGGATGATCCGAATTCGGATGGTCCGAATTCGGATGGTCCTAATCCGGATGTGGTTTTTATGATTCAAAATATAAACAACAGAATTCCTTCTATAAATATGAATGATCAGATTTCAGAAATGTAACTTTATAAGACTTTGAGATTATTACTGACAAAGAACAGAAAGATTCTGATAAGATTTAAGAGATTGATGGTAATATGATCAAAATATAAGCTTTTGATATCAAAGACCAACGAATGAATCTTGAGCATAAATGATGAACACTGAATATATATATTATTCAGATGATATAAGAGCTAATAAATATCAGAAATGATATTAATAACAGATTGAGCAACGAGCAAAATGTCGAGCATCTGAAAGTCTGATATAAGTCAGATAGTGGTTCTATCCACTACAGATTGTGAGCAACAGAGCCAGAGCCAGAAACTAAAAGAGCACAAATAGCCAGTAACTGTGAGTTGTAGATTTCACTTTAACTGCATATTATGTGAATTGAGACTTTTGTTGCTTTAATCTGATTTATTTGATATTCTGATCTTGAGCTTATTGATATATTGTCATAGTATATTTACTATGATTTGTTGAGCTGAGTATTCCTTCCTCTAGATTCGATTCTTTGACGAGTCATTTGATTGTTAAGCTTAACTCCATCACTATTGCTCAGTGTTGGGTTAATGTTAGGCTTATGATGTGCTGATTTACGTGATGAAAGCACAGAGGGTAGCTAGAGCTGAGCATTCCGATGATATCCATATAGAGCTTTTACTGGTAGCTAGCCCAGTACGTGGCTGATCCCCACTAATGATGCGTGTGTATGGATTTATCATCATCCGAGCATTCCTTATGAATTTGTCTAAAAGTCTCAAGAGCAACAACAGTTTTATAACTGGGAGCTGAGCAAAAGTCGCGCATCAAAAGAGCATTAATTGGCCAATGACCCTTCGAGATTGAGCTGTGCATGAGCCTAGTGCAGTGCATATAGAGCTGAGCCGTGCATGAGCCGAGTGCAGTGCATGTGCTTCCGCGTTCATAATTGCATGTTAAATGTGAAATTCTACATTCTCACTAAGCAATTAAGCTTACCCGTTGTTGCATTATTTTTCAGGTAAAGGCAAAGGATTGGCTGGACCTAGTTCGTAGGTCAGGACTTTGAAAGAGCTTGAAGTGCATTAGAACCTGTTCCAATACCTTGGTACTTGATTGAAGATTTAGCTTTGGGGTTTGGGCTAGTTTACATTTGTGCTTTGATGAAATAGTCTAGAAGTTTGTACCTTATACTTAGTCTTTTGTCTCTGTTTGTAATTAACTTTTATTCCGCATCTGTTAATTTTATCTTAGTTTCCTGATTGATATTGCATTGCTACTGGGCCTTGACTTGAGACCTTTGAGAAATCAGAGGGTCTCACAGGATGGTATCAGAGCAATAGTTTGAGTGAATCATTGTATTACATGTAATACATGATCTCAAACTTGTGCAATGCTATAGTATCAATCATGACAGGATGGCTTGAACTAAGATAGGTTTCAGAGACTAGTAGGACTGGGCATGAAAGGGTACGATGTGCTAGACCAATGATCTAAATATTTAGTGATTTGAATTTCAGAACTATGTCAGGAGAAGGTGGACCACCAGGTGGCATGACCCCAGAGCAAGTCCTGGAAATGATGCAACAACTAATAACCCAGAATAATGAGCAACAAAACAAGTTTATGCTAGAGCAAATTGAATCAATAAAGAAAACTGAAAAGAGAAATAAACATAAAAAGAAGCAAACTGAACAGTCAAGCGAATCCGATTCTGATGATGAGCATGTCAATAAACGAGTTGTGCAGCCAAAAGGCTGTAGATTTAAAGATTTCAAAGCGAGTGGTGCCTTAACGTTTGAAGGCACAGTAGACCCAATAAAAGCGTTAGATTGGATAAGTCATACTGAAGAGATATTCAGTATCTCAGAATGTCTGGACAGCAATAGAGTTAAGTTTGCTACAGCACTATTCGTTGGAGCTGCTAGAGCCTGGTGGAAAACACAAAGAAGCATCTATGGTGAGGAAGCAATTATGACACTGGACTGGGAACAGTTCTTGGAGATGTTCAATGCCAAATACTGTCCAACATACAAACAAGACGAACTCGAGATGCAGTTGATGCAATTGAAACAAGGAACTAAGACCGTTGATGAATATGAGCATGAGTTCTCGAGACTTTGCGGCTACTCGTCATATCAAGTAGCAACAGAAGAGCGTAAGATAAACCGATTCAGACTGGGTCTGAATCCAATATATAGAAGACAAATGAGCAGCATCAAGTTCACGACGTATCTCAGCATAGTGGAAGCAGCAAGGATGGTGGAGCGAGAATTCACAGATTCGAGTTGTGAACCCGTTATGATGGCTATAAGTCCTACATGTCCATCTCCACCTAAGAAACAAAAATCCAGTAGATTCTTCAGTTCATCAAAGTCCAGTCAGCAGCAGTCACAAGCATCCTCTACACCTCAGAAGACTAGAGATTATTCCATACAGTCAGGAGCACGACCGTGTAAACGTTGTAACAAATTTCATAGCGGACGCTGCAACCCTATAGATGTGACCTGTTACACTTGCAACCGGATTGGACATGGAAGCGATGAGTGCCCAGAAAGAAACGACGTATGCTACAACTGTGGTGAGCGTGGACATTATGCCAAACATTGCCCAAATACACGCGTGCTTATTAATCAGGAACAACCAGTTGACAGAGCAATCCAACAGGGTACTACAATGATGCCAACAGCTAAGGCGCGAGCTTTCCATATAACTGCTGAAGATGTTGAGGAGACACCAGAGACGCCAAAAGACCCCAATGGTAACTAATAATAAATTTCTTATATGCTAAAATGATTTAATTCCGTTATCATCAGAATTCCAATTCCAAAATAAGTATTGAGTAAAACTGTATAACCCTGTCATCGATAGTGAATAATGCGGATGACATATGGGTTGTATCAGTTGAAGTTATGATTCAAATACATTCCCAATCAGAAATTATACCTATAAACAATATAGGTATTGTAATCTGAATCGTGTATGATTCAAAAACTTTAAGAATTCAAAATATAATCTTAAAACACAAGCTACTTCGTAAATCCTTGTAATCTGAATGATTACAGCGTGTCTCTTAATGAGACAGAGGTAGAAGTAGTTGATCCAATAAATATTAATGAGAAAAGTATTTGAATCAAATTGTTAAACACCGAATGACAATTTGAATCGAAATCAAAGAAGTCAGAGACACAAAGCGAGAGTGATAAAGAAATAGATTGAAATCTTTGTAAAGTCAAGCAATTGGTCATAAATGGCCAATGAAAAGTCTGTTATATGTCAATATAGATGTAAGTGTTGGATTCTCATTATGTCGATGCGAGACTAGTGAGATAGTCCATATGGAATTCTTATTCCACCTATTTGTATATAAATGAGAAGCTTCCGCCAAAAGAGTAAAGTAATTTCAAATTCAGAAATTCATCAATGAAGATTCAAGCCTAAGTCTATACATATAATTAAACAGAATCAAAGATTATTGTTTTGTCGAAGCCTCTTGACCGAATTACACAATGAACTAAAAGAGGATGAGGACGATTGTAACTCCAAATTTGATTTTCTGTTCGAACTCCTGTTTTGATTGTTAAAGCTCTAAATACAACATTTCAACATTTTTGCCTCGATCTCTCATACTTGACTTCTAATCACTCTATCATCTTGGAGTATTTTGCTACTCGAGAGACTGATCATGTAAAAGATTTGGCGGATATTGCAGCGCAATTGAAGACCAAGGTAGGTGAGGTGGAGTCGTTACACGAAGAGTTGACTCCGATTGTTGTGCCAAAGGATAGATTTCATTTGTTTAATAGAGCAAAGAAAATTTTTAAGTCTTCACAACGAGTCAGCACAAATCAGAAATAAGTTAAACGATTGATGGCGATAACAACATCAATAAAAGATGTACTTCTTAAAGTACAGATATCAGATTCCCAAAAGCTGTACAGCAAGTTCCAAAGGAAAATGAAAGAGAAATATGAGCTAACTGAGATAGATTGAGTTGCAAGCTGAATTGAATGAGATATAAGGTTAAATCTCAAAAATCCATAGCAAATGAAAATTTTGCAATAATAAAGATGAGAGATTTAAAAGCCATAACTGGCTCAAGATCAAGCAAAAGAAAGATATGAGCTAATTATTACAATAAGATGCTAGCTGAATTGATTATGGCGTAAAGCATAAAGCTCATATATTAAGAGTATGAATAATAAGTCAGAATTCTTAAAATGATCAAACAGCAAAATATTGAATCAAATATGAAGCTCAGAAGAGAAACTTGAGTTTCTTGTGCTTGAAAATTTCAAAGAAACATAAACCATGAAATACAGATGGTGCTCGTTCAGTGGAAACACCACAAAAGTTTGTATCAGCCTTGGGAATTAAGAGATATCATAAAAGCTATCTGCCCAAGTCTGATCGAACATATCTAACTTCGGGGACGAAGTTTGTGCGTGGTGGAGCCCATTCTGTAACAACCCAACTTTTAGCCCAACTAAATATCTGATTTTGAGATAATAATGTAATTTTATTACATTATTTATGATGTAAGTTATTTAAGTTTGAAAATATTTATTTAAAATTATATATATGATATTAATTATTAAAGATGAGTAAATTAAAAGATATGTAAAATACAAAAGTTTAATGGGTTAAATAGCAAATTTAACCAAAGTTTATATATAAACCTTGAAAATGATCATTTAAGATCATTAAAAACAATTAACTCTCTCTCTCTTCTTTCTCTCTCTACATTCGGTCCTTCAAGAATTCATCAAAATGGTTTATAAATTTGTAATTAATTGATACATTGAAGTCAAGAGAAGGTTACAAGAAGCAAACAACAAGCATTTACAAGATTTCAAGGTAATCTTTAGTGTAATTTCGAAATTTGGTTCGGTTTTATGTAAAAACCGAAGCCAAAGAAATTAAATTATGAAATTAATGTTGCATGTATAAGAATTTTGTAGTTTATGATAAATTTATGATAATAGATGAAACAGAAACAGAAATCTGAGGTTAGATCGTTCGAATAAGCAAGAAATTTGATTTTTATGAAAATATATGTTTTTGACAAAAACTTGCTTATTTTTGACGATCTTGACAAATTAATGATGTTATTAATAGGGAAATTAGTATAAAAACACTCAAAAAGTGATATTACATCAATATATTTCATTGCATGTTGATAAAGATGAAAGTTTGATTATTATTAATAAAATCCGTATGAAGAACACCAAGAACACCAAGAACAATTTCTGGAAAATTATGAAGACTCGGGATCCGAATTCGGATGAGACCGAATTCGGATGTAGCCCATTTCGGATATGTATTTCGGACAAAAAACTTAAATTCAGATATTTTGGCTATTTTGGATGAAGCACCATTTCGGACAGAAGGTGGTCCGAACTCGGATGACCCGAGTTCGGATGGCCCATTTCGGATGGTGCTAGTTCGAATGAATCATTTCGGACCAACTTCGGATGGCCTATTTCGGATGACCTAGAACCGAATCCGGATGATCCGAATCCGGATGATCCGAATTCGGATGGTCCGAATTCGGATGGTCCTAATCCGGATGTGGTTTTTATGATTCAAAATATAAACAACAGAATTCCTTCTATAAATATGAATGATCAGATTTCAGAAATGTAACTTTATAAGACTTTGAGATTATTACTGACAAAGAACAGAAAGATTCTGATAAGATTTAAGAGATTGATGGTAATATGATCAAAATATAAGCTTTTGATATCAAAGACCAACGAATGAATCTTGAGCATAAATGATGAACACTGAATATATATATTATTCAGATGATATAAGAGCTAATAAATATCAGAAATGATATTAATAACAGATTGAGCAACGAGCAAAATGGCGAGCATCTGAAAGTCTGATATAAGTCAGATAGTGGTTCTATCCACTACAGATTGTGAGCAACAGAGCCAGAGCCAGAAAGTAAAAGAGCACAAATAACCAGTAACTGTGAGTTGTAGATTTCATTTTAACTGCATGTTATGTGAATTGAGACTTTTGTTGCATGATTCTGATTTATTTGATATTCTGATCTTGAGCTTATTGATATATTGTCATAGTATATTTACTATGATTTGTTGAGCTGAGTATTTCTTCCTTTAGATTCGATTCTTTGACGAGTCATTTGATTGTTAAGCTTAACTCCATCACTATTGCTCAGTGTTGGGTTAATGTTAGGCTTATGATGTGCTGATTTACGTGATGAAAGCACAGAGGGTAGCTAGAGCTTAGCATTCCGATGATATCCATATAGAGCTTTTACTGGTAGCTAGCCCAGTACGTGGCTGATCCCCACTAATGATGCGTGTGTATGGATTTATCATCATCCGAGCATTCCTTATGAATTTGTCTAAAAGTCTCAAGAGCAACAACAGTTTTATAACTGGGAGCTGAGCAAAAGTCGCGCATCAAAAGAGCATTAATTGGCCAATGTCCCTTCGAGATTGAGCTGTGCATGAGCCTAGTGCAGTGCATATAGAGCTGAGCCGTGCATGAGCCGAGTGCAGTGCATGTGCTTCCGCGTTCATAATTGCATGTTAAATGTGAAATTCTACATTCTCACTAAGCAATTAAGCTTACCCCGTTGTTGCATTATTTTTCAGGTAAAGGCAAAGGATTGGCTGGACCTAGTTCGTAGGTCAGGACTTTGAAAGAGCTTGAAGTGCATTAGAACCTGTTCCAATACCTTGGTACTTGATTGAAGATTTAGCTTTGGGGTTTGGGCTAGTTTACATTTGTGCTTTGATGAAATAGTCTAGAAGTTTGTACCTTATACTTAGTCTTTTGTCTCTGTTTGTAATTAACTTTTATTCCGCATCTGTTAATTTTATCTTAGTTTCCTGATTGATATTGCATTGCTACTGGGCCTTGACTTGAGACCTTTGAGAAATCAGAGGGTCTCACAATATGAACCAAAAACAAGTAGGGTGTTAAACCCTTTGACGGCTGAAATTAATCGAAGCCTTGTAACACCCTCAAACTAAGTCACAATGCCACGTAGATAACACATCATCCGTGATATAATATAATATCCGCTACACTATTCCCAAAGCACAAGCGTAAAAACCCGATAATTTATAAAATTATTTTACGTAAGAAACAGTCACGGAAGTCCCTGAATATTACACAACCTATCCGAAGTAAATACAATAGTCCCCAAAATATAACTACCTCTACAGAAGGTAGCTAATCCTCGATCACAACAGAATGTAAACCTACTTTGGTGCAGCAGGCCTACTAGCAGTCCGGTCACCTGGGATACACACAACAACACACACAGGTCAGCTAATGCTGGTGAGAATGCATGAGTTAGAGTACGATTATAAAGCTCAATAAATAAATAACTCAATAATAAAAGTTCAGCGTTCTCTACTGAACAAGTATATGAGATCCCACAAAGTAGCTCAATAGGTACTCAACTCTTGTGGATAAATCCACGTACCCAAATCCCTAGACTGCATAAAGCAGAGATCAGGACTTAAAAGGGAATCGGGAGCGACCCGACCCCTGCCCAGCCGTACGGTTTAGTATCTCAACAGCTCAAGTGTCCCAAATCTCATATTTAAAATAAAGTTCACAATAGCTCAGTAATACAAGCATGATAGTATCTCAATAAAAGCTCGTAAGAAAACTCATGATATCTCGTAAAAAGCTCGATAAAAGATCATGCCAGTATTAATAAATAATCGTACAAGTATCTCAACAAAAACATGCAAACTCACCTGCTCAGCTAGATAAACTAAGTCTCGGTTCCCAGCCCTTTCCCTACCCTTTCAACGCGAGACCCTGAAATCACAATATCACAGCTCAATGTCACAGACTCGACCCAACAACTCTATACACAATTCTCGACACCTCACGAGACCCTAAAGACCCGAACACAAGATTCACATAACCCGAAAACCCGACCCGAACCCTCAGCCGCATCGCGGCCGCACTGACCATCGCGGTCGCGGTCGCGATGACCATCTCGGTCGCGGCCGCGCTCAGGCTAACCGCCTGCGATCATCTCAAGAACATCGCGCTCACGGACGTACAGCAGCAGCTATGCTCTGCATCTGCACAGACCAGGGATTTAATCCCCAAACTCGATTCTACTCAATTTTAACCACGATTTTGAGCTCGAATTTACTCAGAAACATATCTAAACTCAATTAGACTACTTATCCATAATCAACAACAATTAATCCGTGAATTTAAGCTCAATTTTTTACCTCAATTATAAACCCAATTCATGAAGGAAGATGATGATGAATTCAGAGGCTTGATTCACAAGTCTGGAGCTTCAATCTTGTTGTAGCTGCTGGAATTCACAAATACACACACATACACCTTAGCTCTGGCTTTAGGAATGGATTGAAGAACAAAGAAGCAAATTATATATACGTTTTGGGTTTAACTCGGTCCGATACCCAAAAATCCGTTCCCGATACCCCAAAATACAAATTTATATCCTCGGGTCCCAAATTAAACAATTAATCCAATGAAATAATTCCACGTACCTATCTCAAAATCGGGATGTTACAAGTCCTCCCTCCTTATGAAGATTCTGTCCTCAGAATCTAGCTCGATGCAAAGAGGTGAGGATAGCGGCTGCGCATCTCTGACTCTGGCTCCCATGTAGCGCTAGTTACCTTATGGTGCTTCCACTGCACCAATACTAACACCACCTATTTATTACGTAGCCTGTTCACCTTTCGATCTGTCACTGCCTCAGGCTGCTCGGCATACTGCAGTCTATCATCAACCTCAATCTCTGACACCAGTACTCGCTGATCATCACGGGCTAAACACTTACGAAGATGACTGACATGGAAAGCATTATGAACCCCTGATAGCTCTGAAGGCAAATCTAGACGATATGCCTGATCCCCGATCCTCTCGATAACCTCTAACGGCCCAATATAACGCGGACCCAACTTACCTCGTCTCCGAAATTGAATAATCCCCTTCCAAGGTGAGACTTTCAACATCACGGAGTCTCCGACCTGAAACTCTAACTCAGACATCCGACGATCTGCATAACTCTTCTGGCGACTCTGAGCTATCCTAATCCGCTGCTGAATCATAGCGACCTTGTCGCTAGTCTCCTGAAGAACCTCTGGCCCACTGACAGGACGCTCCCCAACCTCTCCCCAACACACCGGAGTCAGACACTTACACCCATAAAGTGTCTTGGTCCTTTTGTACATCTATTGCGACTGGCTCATCGTCCTGATCATTAAAATCAATTTTATGTTTTCCTGCAGGTGTTTCACTGGAGGAAGACACAAATTTGACTTTCTTAACCTTGACAGTTGTGTCAGCCACCTTAGGTGTATTTTCTACTACAGGCTCAGATATAGGTGCAGGTATGTCCTCTAAGTCTACTGATTTATCAGTTTTCTCCTGAGGTTGAGGCACGTAGTTTGCATTAAAAGGTGGAGGAATTTCATGAAATCCTAGACCTACAGGCTTTTTAGATTGTCTTTGAGCATCTAAAACTTTCCCTAGGTTCAGGCTTGAATTCCTAAACTTCTCTAGCTTACTATTGGCCTCTGCTACCTTTACCTTTGTTTCAGCTAGCTCTATGTCTTTGTCCTTAAGATTTTTGGTCAAGGCCTCTACATGCTCATACATAAGCTCTAACCTAACACACTGCTCACTCAGTTTTTCTTTCAGAACTATTACGTCTTGAGCATCAGCCTTAAGTTTTTCCTTAAGATCTTGCTTAATGTCGTTTAGGCTAGCATTATCAGCCTTTAAAGACTCATTTTGAGCAGTTATGGTTTTATGTGATTCTAAGACTAGATTCAACCTATCATTAGAAGTAACACATAACAAGCATAATTCATGAAAAAGAGAGTAAGTCAGACTAACCTTTGTGTGGTCGGATTCCACATTGGCCATTTGAGCGGCAAACTCCAGAAGCGTCTGATTATTCGTCTTCTCCACCCACATCGGACTATTGTCCCTTGTGGTCTGCTCTTCCCCTTCACATCCATTCTCCGTGACTTCAGCCATAAAAGCCCGAGCATTTGATTCCGAATGTGAACTCCAGTCATAGGTACCATCCAGCTGTCTGTCTGATGTGACATTTGATAGTAGACCAGCTAGATTGGCTTGACCGGCAGATGAACTCGGAAGGTATCGTTGTTGAGACTGATTCTGAAACTGTCCCTGATGCTGACTCTGCCCTTGGTACGTATCTACCTTCGGTCTCTGACATTCTCTGGCGAAGTGTCCCAGACCTTGACAGTTGTAGCACTTGACCTTGGACTTATCAAATCCAATTCCCTTATTGTTCATCGTCAGATTCCTCCCAGTTCGTTTGATGAATCTTTTAACTCGTTGGGTTACCATGGCCAGTTGCCATTTAAGATCCATCTCCTCAAGATCGTCAGGGTCGACCTGATCATAGTCTTCATCCCAGAGAGAAGGATCGTTTATCTTCCCTTGAACGCAGTTCCCGTATGCGGCCACAAATGAAGCAAGTAGGTTCAAATGTTCTTCGGCTGATTTTGCGCTCATGGGCATCTTAGAGTAGCCCTGAGATGTCGATGCCTGAGTTGCTTGAGGTAGCTGTTCTTCCGATCTTCCCAATCCTAAGAACGCTCTGTTCAGTGTGTCATCAGTCTCTGCTGGTGACGACGTTTCTCCGGTGAAAAACGCTGTAGCAGTCTTCAGATCAGCTGTTGCTGAAGGTTTTGTTGATTTTCCAAAATACATTGCTGGATTCTGGACTTGTTCGTAATCCGTTTCGGCCTTCAGTAGCTCGAAATGATAAGCTCGCAACGTTCCCACAATATCCTCCAAAGATTGGGTATAATACTTGTCCTCATTAAGCTTGATCATTGCCACATACATAGCCCATTTGGCTGGTAAGGCATCAAGAAGCTTATTGTTCTTCTCAGTGTCATTATACTCAATCCCGTGACTTTCAAGCTCCGTCAATAGATGATAAAAGCGGGTGATGGTATCATCCAGATGTTCATCCTTTAACGACTTGAAAATCGCAAACTGTTGTTTCAACAGCTCCATACGCTTTCTTCAAACTCTTGGATTACCCTCACATCTCTTTTCCAATGACTCCCAAAGTTCCTTAGATGTCTTCTGAGTCCGGAATGTGTGTAGTATATCCTGAGGCAACGCCATACGAATTATCGAGAAAGCTCTGTTCTCGGCTTCATAAAGCTTCTTATCATCTTCCTTCATCATCTGATATGATAAGACTCTCTGACGGCCTTCAACTTCAGAAATTAGTGGAATGTATCCTTCGTCAATACATACCCACATGCGCATGTCATTGAAGCGCACAAAATCGGCAAACCGATCTTTCCACCAATAGTAATCCTCGAGTTTCATCAGCTTAGGCGGAGTGTTTGCCTTCCCGACCTCGTGGTCCATTTCCAGGAATTTTTGAAGATTTGACATCTTTTCGAAAGTAATTGAATTGAACTTAATTAATTTAATTCGAAACTAATTTGAGTTAATTCTTTCGAATCTAGGTTGATTCGAATATAATTAAATTTTAATTTATTTGGGATTAAATTCGATTAAGGTTTGTAAGTCAATTAAATTCGAAACTAATGACAGATTCGAAAATCCCCCAAACTCGAAGGTCAAGGCACACTCGAACACTTTAGTAGATTCGAAGCCCTATTTGAAACTAGACTAAACTTGAAGCAAACTCGAATGTAAGCAGACTCGAGACCCCTATCGAATGTAGCACAAACTCGAATTAGACTCGAAACAGTGTTTATTAAACTCGAGAGGAGCGGATTTGGTTAGACTCGATACTAAGAATAACCCTAATTACTCCTAACAGATTCGAGCGCCGCAAACTCGAAAAACGGCTAACACTTCGATTTCTTTACGTTTTGCAGATTAAATCAATATTTTTACAACGAAAAATATTGATTTCGATCAAAAACGTGAAAAATAACAAAGTGTTTCCCGGATGAGAATTTGCTAAGCTCAAAAACACAGGAAAAACACGATTTTGAGAGAAAAACCGTCCAATAGCGTCAAGAAACCTAGAATGTATCTAGATTAACACGAAGAACACCAAGAACACCCCGTTGGCTCTGATACCACTTGTAAGGTCTACCACTACGAGATTTATCTAGACACGGAACCGTCAACGAGTGTGGAATCCTCGTTAACGGGTAGACGGTAACAACTCTCACCAGAAACACGGAGACTATCAGAAGCTGCACGAATGACACACGAACGCACCTACGAACTGATTCCCTCCGAAACTACACCAACACTGATGCTAAACTCGAAATCGCTTAATGCTTAATCACTCTCGAATTCTGCAAAAAGTCTAATAATATTTCGAGTCTATCCCTAATTATAGAGGCTAATTCAAGTCTGTCATGGGCCAAACTCGAATCCGGCCCAAGGCCCATTCGAGTTTGTCCTCACTGACATTCTCGAATCTGCCACACAACACATTCGAATCTGCCCAATTGACTTATTCGAATCTGACCTAGATTCGAATCTTAGTCCTTTGAGGATTCGAATTTACTCATTCAATTAATTAACTTAGAGTAGAAACTTATGTCTTTAACTTATGATTGATTTTATCTTTGATCTTTATGTTTGAACTTCTTGTAATGCGTTACATTAAGTTCAAACACACAAACAACAATAATAATTATCAACCATATATAAACATATATATCTAACACTTGCTAAACCACAATGTTGGATCACTTAGACTGCTATCGTCACACAGAGTGTACCAACAGTCAGATATATGAATTTAGGATTAAAAATGACTTATATGAAAGCATCTGAGAAGTAGAATCTAGTGAAGAAACAAAAAGATTAAGATCAGACAAAATGCAAAATTCTGTTGACTATAACAGAATAAATGAATCAAGTAATAATATTGATGTTAAAGAAGAGTATATTCAGACATATTCTGCAAAGGATTTATCTGAATCTACTACTAAATCTCAAAAGTTATATTTGCCATTTTCAATTCTTGAAAAGATAAATTCTGATCTAGAATTTAAAACTAAAAACTTTGAGACAGAAAATATATCTCTTAAGGCTGAAATCAAAGTTCTGGAACAAAAGTTACAAAAACAGTCTGAGAACAAAAAGTTGTCTAATCCATCATCTTCAACTTCTGTAGATTCTATCAATTCAAAAAAAGAATTTGATCTGTTTATGAACTCTGACTTCAATTTCTTAGAGGAAATGTTTGTTAAAATTGATGATTTTGTAAAACCTTTATACAACAAACAATCAGATGATCAAAAAGAACCTGTTAAAATACTGCAAAGAATTTCTACAGATTCAATAAAATCATCTGAAAATTCACCAACTTTACAACAAAAGAAGGAGAAAACAAAAATTATTTTGGATACTCCTAAATTTGAAAAAGGGAATCATCTTCTACAAAGAACTCAATTGCACTTAGAGTCCAATCTTCAAAAGGTAAGAGAAATTTACAGAAGAAACAAGTTTCTAAGATTACTAATTCTCATGTTTCTTTTATGTCAGATATTATTGTGAACGGTTCAAGAAAGCAAGTTTGGAGAAAGAAGAAGAGAGAACAGAAAAACAAGAAAATAAAACAAGAGTGACGCGTGAAGAAAAATATTGTTACAAATAGAAATAGCAATTTTAAAAACTCTGTCTGTAATAATAAATTTGTTGGTTCTTGTATAAAATTCTCTCGAACTGACTTAATTGCTTTGAATTCTGGTGCATGTAAATCTTTAATTGTAAAATCTGATAAGCTCGTATGGCAACCGAAGAAAAAGGACCCATTTTCAAAACAGAATAAGGTTCCACAGCACAATATTTCAAAAACAGTTCCACCGAGAATTTTACAAAAGTGGATACCTAAAAGAACTGTTCAAAAATGGGTACCTAAATCATCATCAATTATAAAGCTAAAAGCTAAATCTGATGAGAAAACAAATCATAAACTGCATGATTTACCTAAATCAAAAGTACCCAACTATAAGTGGGTACCTCATGTGCTATTTCGTCTTATAGGTAAATCATGTACGGTATCTTGACTCCGGATGTTCGAAGTATATGACCGGACAAAGAGACACTCTCACGAACTTTGTAGAAAAGTTATGTGGGACGGTTAGATTTGTAAATGATCAGTTTTGTCAGATCATAGGATACGGGAGTCTCGCATACGACAAAATTACCATTCAGAAGGTTTTCTACGTTGATGGTCTTGGACATAATTTGTTTAGCATTGGACAGCTGTGTGATAAAGGATTGGAAGTCAACTTCAAAGTCAATCGGTGTAGCATTAGATCCGGGGAAGGTAAAGAAATACTGGCAGGAAACAAGAAAACCAATTTGTACTCCATTAACTTAGCCTCGATTAATCTGAAGAAGGACGTCTACTTACTGTCAAAAGCTACATCCTAAATAGCATGGCTATGGCATCGTCGCCTTTCACATCTGAACTTCAATGAATTAACCAACCTAGTAAAAGGCGGGTTAGTTAAAGGGCTACCAACTCTCAAATTCCAAAATGAGCAGTTGTGTGCCGCATGTGAAAAAGGAAAGATGACTAGAGCTTCACACAAATCCAAATCCGAACACTCTTCAACGAGAGCACTGGAATTGCTACATATGGATCTGTGTGGACCAATGAGAGTACAAAGCATTAATAAGAAAAGATATGTATTAGTGATAGTTGACGACTATTCACGGTACACATGGGTTTTCTTCCTGAGATCCAAATCAGATGCTACTGAAATCATCATAGACTTCATCCGGAAAATTCAAGTGAAGTTGCAACTTACAATTCAGTCAATGCGATCAGATAACGGCACAGAATTCAAGAACAAATCGCTTGAATCATTTTTGAACTCTGTAGGAATCACACATCAGTTTTCAGCTGCGAGAACTCCACAACAGAATGGTGTCGTTGAATGATGAAATCGGACACTAGTGGAATCAGCAATGACGATGCTGGCGTATTCCAATCTACCGTTGTTCTTATGGGCTGAAGCAGTTGCAACAGCTTGTTTCACACAGAATCGTTCAATCATCAATAAACGATTCGGAAAGACACCTTATGAGCTAATAAATAAACGAATACCTAATATTATATTTTTCCATGTCTTTGGATGCAGATGCTTCATACTAAAAGACAAAGATAACCTTGGAAAATTTAATCAAAAAGCAGATGAAGGTATTTTCATAGGTTATACAAAGGAATCAGTCGCTTTCCGTGTCTACAACAAGCGAACCAAGACAGGCAATGAGAGCGTCAACGTCAAATTTGATGAAGGGGTGGTAATGGCTTCTGAACATACCAGTTCAGGACCCGAACCTAACAAGCAGACTTCAATGGAGTCACCTGATCAGAATGCTGAAAATTCTGAATTAAATAAATTGTTTGAGAATTTTTACGAAGACTACTTTGAGAAACCCAAAACTAATGTTCTAAATTTGGTGCCTGACAGGATTACTGAAGATCCCGTCATAGTCTCCGATCATTCTCATCAACAAATATTAGAAGAAATTGGAGAAGCCTCAACAACAGATGTGCACTTGCCAACTGAGAGTGTACAACCCATTGAACCTCCAGAATCTTCTGAAACTCCCTTAACATCCAAACATTCAGAAGCTCCTAACTCAGATCCCCTACCAACTACATCTGAAACAATCCCCCGACTTACATATTTAGACCGTAATCCCAACCAAGACCACATTGAACCGTATCCACATACTTTCAAGTGGACTAGAAATCACCCAATAGAAAACATTATTGGTGATCCATCTGCTTGAGTCCAAACCAGAAGAGCCACAATAAACGAGTGCCTATTTTCAAATTTTCTCAGCAAAATAGAGCCTAAAAATGTGAAAGAAGCACTTTTGGACGCTGATTGGATTGTTGCAATGCAAGAAGCACTGAATCAGTTCGAACGGTTGAAGGTCTAGAGACTTGTTGAGCGCCCTAAAGACAAATCCATCATTGGCACGAAGTGGATCTTTAAAAACAAAAAGGACGAACATGGAGTAATCATACGCAATAAAGCTCGACTCGTTGCCAAAGGATATAGTCAACAAGAAGGGATTGACTACGATGAGACATTTGCACCAATTGCACGAATAGAAGCGATTAGGATGTTTTTAGCTTTTGCCGCTCATAAAAAATTTAATGTTTATCAAATGGATGTTAAAACTGCGTTTTTAAAAGGGGAATTAACAGATGAAGTATATACATATCAGCCCGAAGGCTTTACTGATCCTTCGAAACCTGATCATGTATATATTTTAGACATGTCACTGTATGGCCTTAAACAAGCACCGCGTGCTTGGTATGATGCAGTTTCAACATATTTGTTGAAATGTGGATTCAACAAAGGTGCAGTTGACACAACCCTGTTTATAAAACGTCAGGGGCCGGATATTATAGTAATACAAATCTATGTAGATGACATAATATTTGGGTCTACAAATCCTGAATTGTGTAAGAAATTCGCATTCTTAATGTCCCAAAAATTTGAAATGAGCATGATGGGAGAAATAATTTTTTTTCTAGGATTACAAGTTAAACAATTGGCTGATGGTATTTTATTAATCAGTCAAAATATATACAAGACATGTTAAAGAAATTTAACATGGTTAACAATACTCCTATGAAAACTCCCATGGCTCCGGATTCAAAGTCAAAACTCGATGAGGACATTTCGGGGAAACCTGTTGATGTGACTCATTATCGAGGTATAATTGGGTCATTAATGTACTTAACTGCTAGTAGACCGAATATTATGTTTGCTACATGTGTATGTGCTAGATATCAGGCGAATCCAAAAGAATCACATTTAACAGCTGCAAAAAGAATTTTAAGATATCTCAAGGGAACTCCAAACCTTGGTTTGTGGTATCCCAGAGAATCTTCATTCAATTTAACTGCTTTTTCTGACGCTCATCACCCAGGTGATAAGATGGACAGAAAAAGTACGTCTGGTGCAGTACATTTCTTAGGTGACAAACCCGTATGCTGGTCATCCAAGAAACAACACTGCGTTTCATTGTCTACAGCTGAAGCAGAATACGTTGCTGTTTCATCATGCTGTTCTCAGGTGTTGTGGATGAAAAGCCAACTGCGAGATTACGGGTTTACACCACAGAAGATACCTATCTACTGTGATTCTCAGAGCGCAATTGTTATTGCATCAAATCCGGTGCAACATTCAAAAACAGAACATATCGACATTTGGTACCACTTTATAAAGGATCATGTTGAAAATGGAAATATAGAATTATACTTTGTTCCTACTGAATATCAACTAGCAGATTTGTTTACCAAAGCGTTAGATGAAAAAAGGTTTAACTTTTTGGTATACAAATTGGGTATTTGAATCGTTAGATTTAAAAATTCAGTAGTTTCAATTTATAATTTTGAATTTACTTTTTTTATTGATTCGAATCTGATGTTAAATTCTTGAATTTTAAAAGTTCAAATTTTTTGAATTTTAAAAGTTCAAATTTTTTGGAATTTAACAAGATCTGGATTGTCATGTGCAGGAGGAGCAGAAAATGAATTTATCTTATTTTGAAATAATCTGATAAAATTTATCTGATATTTTGTAGGGGGAGCTGAGTTGAGAAATATGATATACATTTGAGGGGGAGCAGCATTCTAATTAAAGGGGGAGCAATTTAATGTTTTTAAATTTTTTGTGTGTTTAATTTTTTTTATGTTTTTTTTTTTTTGATTGTGTGAATTTTTAAATTTGTTTTTTCCTTAAGTTTGTTTTTAATATTTTTTTTGAAAATCAGAAATTTTTTTTTGTTTTGTTGTTTTGATTTGTTGAAAAAAAATTTTTTAAAAATATTCGGTTTTGTTGCTAAATGGGTTTTAATTTGAAAGTGGGCCGGTTAAAGTTTTTCAAACATGGGCCGGTTTATAATCTCTTCTATAAATTTGAAATTCAAATTTCAAATTTACTTTTTCGGAAAACTGAATATTCATCATCTTCTCCAAAAAGCTTCCTTCATCATTAAGAAACCTAAAACCCACATATCTTTGATTGATTCATGAAAATATTTCATCAAATTGTGAGTAAATCCTATCATTTCTTATGTTTTTACATAGTTCTTTTTAGTTTCTGAATATAAATGTGACTGCTCGTATAGTCGTCTTTGTGTATTCATGGTGATTCATATTTTTTGTTCATTAAATTGAAATTAAATGTGTGGTGAGCTTCGTTTTATGAATCTGAACATGAACCTGTAATTTCATAGTTCAAATCAAACCACACACACAGAAATTTGAATTTTAGTTTCAAAAAGTGTCGTGTTCTTCATTTTTCTGAAATTTGGCTTTTTAACAACTTTATTGTTGTTTTTAATCAAAGTTCAGGAAAACAATGATGATTGAAATTGTTTTTTGAATGGGAAACAAGAGTTAAATCACTGAAAAAGTCCTTGGAATCAATTTTTGACAATTCAGTGTATAAGGACTTGTAAATAAATTCATAAGTGCTTTCTCGATTGAAGGTTTAAATCGAGAAAATCATAAGTATCAATCGAGTTGATTGATTAATCAATCGAGAGTTATTGATGTTTAATTCGAGTTGATCAACGTTGTCATTCGAGTTAAACATATGAGTTGATCGAGTTGTAAGTTTTCATTGATCGAGTTGTTCATACTTAGTAAATTTCAGTACATGTCTCGATAGATACATAGTCCGAGAAAACTTACGTTCCATTCGAGTTGGTTTCATGTTGTAATCGAGGAAGTTTCATCTTCATGCGAGTTGAAGTTAACACTTGTTCGAATATGTCATAGGTTATAATCGAGTTCTTTCATGAATCATTCGAGTTGGATTTTACTTTTACTCGAGTTCTCTCATGTTTAATTCGAGATTCATACTTCCATCTTTCGAGTCTTGGTGTATTTCATTCGAGTTGCATTGATTAATCATTCGAGAAACATCATGTCTTAATCGAGAATTGTTATGCTTCATTCGAGTTGATATATAGGCTTATTCGAGTTGTGTCAAGTGTCATTCGAGAAATAAACAAACTCATTCGAGTTTCTATTAAATTTTTTCCTAAGTGTTGATTTTTTAATGTTTTAAGAAAAATGTGACATTTTTTCAAAAAATTATATTAAATTTGTGTTTTTCTAACATTGGTCTCTGAACGATTGACTCTGGAATCCTGTCAATAATATTTCATTATTGTCTGGAATCCCGATGCCTTAAACAGAAAATCACAAATTTTTATAATTTCTAACAAAATGTTATAGTTTTCTACTTTGAATGATTTCATGTGTTTACCTGCATTGCCTAACATGATTATTATTTGTGTACAGGTTTCAAATGGCATCTCCAAGTCATTCCCATAATTCTAATTCTTCCTATTCCCATTCATCTTCAAACCATACCCTCGTATCTAAACCAGTCCGATCAGCCTCACTTACAAGGCCTTCACCTTCAACCATCATACTAGACAATCAGCTGATAAAACCCAAACATTGTCTGCCTTTCAAAGATAATAACCATCATTTGGATACCAAAGTAAGTCAGTCACCCAATCATAGTAAATATTCTCAAAGGGCATCCTTTGGGATATCTTCTCCAATACAAACCATCTATCCCATAAGTCTACCTTCAACAATTTTGGCATACTGTCAAATTTGTTCCAGCTGATGGTAACCACCATTTCAAAGTTACCATTGATCAATATAAATCCAAAATTACTCTAGTCAGACTTCGTCACAACTTCTTTCTACCAAGACGAATTGACACAGTTAACTTCCCAGAGTTAGCAGATATTGAAGATTTTGTGTCAGATGAGGAGCTAGTACAAGACCTCATATGCTTGGGTTATTCAAAGCCACTTCCTAAGAGCTCCAAGTTTCATTGCAATGGATTAAATGGAGAATGGTACACTTTATTCGGTATCATTAATAGGTGCATGACATTAAAACATACCGGGATAGATAGGTGCAGCATTCACTGTCTAAAGATCTTCCATGGAATTGCTTTTATAAACATTATGACTATGCACAATGCATATGGGAAGACCTCAAAGAGATATTGCTTGCTTAGACAACGAACAAATGGAGGAAGTTTGTTCCGTTTCAGAGGTTCATACAAATTCTTATCCGAGGGATCCTCCGAGCTAATGAGAATATTCCGAAGAGGGCAAACTCACAAAGATGTCCAGATTACGTAATGATGAGTTTACATGAGGTGCCAGATTCTCCCAATGCAAACATCATGCCTACTCCAGAAGCTTTATTAAAGTATGCAGATCCGGAAAGTGAGAATATGAGGATTTATAGGATAGATCATGCTCCTATAGAGACCCAAGAACCGGGTTCTCTTAACCAAGGAGTTATAGGGAGCGAGGAACTTCAGCAAGGGGCTGATGTTCAGGGAAGCCTACAAGTGAGTGAGGGAGTCGAAGCAGTGAGGGGTGGTGAGGAAGAAGCTGGGAGTTCAGATTCTGAATGTACGCTATCGAATATACAAGAGGGAGCAGAGGAAGGTAATTATGATGATGATGATGGTGATGATCATAATGAGGGAGGAGCTGCGTTGATGGATATTGTTCATATTGCTCAAGAGAGTGTGAGGGATGTACTTAACCTAGAAAGCCGGGAATTACCCACATCTTCTGTTAGCTCCCCTCTGGGAGTTAGCATTGAAGAAGTCAGTATCCCACTGACAAGTGCACACCCCACCATCCACTCAGTCTCCTCTCAACAGGAGACTGTTTCATTTGAGCACCGGGATGAAACACAACATCTATCCGATAATCCTTTGGATTTGATGGATTTTGAAATAAGTACACATCTGCCCGAGTGTACAACTTCCATTCAAGCACAGAGTCTAGAACCAATACAGCTTAGGACACTTGAATCGACTTCATCTGTTGAAGTAAGTGCGGCTGAACTTAGTGTTCCCGCTGGAACATCCTCAGCTACGGAAGCATTCGTTGCTCCGTCGCTTGAAGAGGGTGGAAGTCCAGTTAGAGCGACAACAGTGCCATCTCAAAGCACTGGCCACACAGAAGTTCTTTTCACAAGTTCAACTGTTGTGACAACTGGAAGTCTCAATGACCCAGTAGTGAATCTTTCCCCTTTTGTTACTGAATCGTCACTAAGCCAAGCCTTGAATGCAGCTGTTGCAGGAGTGAACAGTCATGTCTCTGCTCAGTTATCTGAAGTAATGGCACAAATGTCCAACATTCATAAGTTTTTGAAGGGTAAGTCAGTGGCTGAAGAATCTGTAAAGCAATCTGATCCACATCAAGCTATAGACGAATTAAGGGAAGAACTGAAAGATTTTGTATTTGAACAATTTGATGAAATGAGAGAGAGAATGATCAGTTTGGAGAGTACAGTGATTACTTCTCTAAGCAACCTGTCTGAGAGGGTAGCGGCTGTAGAGGAGACGTGTAAGGCTCAAGCTTCATCATCAAAACGAAAACATGATGAGCATGATGAAGACTCCGATGATGCTCCTCATGAGGGGGAGAAGAGGAGGAAGCTTGCTTAGCCTACACCTGGACTTTTAATGATTACATACCCAGAGAAGGTAGCAGAGGTAAAAGAAAAGGAAGCAGGGAGCTCAAAAGAACCTGCTGATGTTCAAAGTGAGTTGGGATTGATTCTTTATGAAGATGTTCCAGTTCCTGTGAACATTCAGTTAGATATCTACAACTTTGAAGAATATAATGATTCAGATGATGACAATCAAGCTGTTCAAAATCAGATGTTGATGATTCAAGGTTTAGAAACTGAAGGAGAGAGAGAGGAGTATGTTGAGTTATCAGAGGATGATGATGTGATTACTTTGATTGATATTGATTTTCAAGATGAAAGAATAGAGGAAGAAGAAGAGTTAGTTCAAGAGATTTTGAAAGAGTCTATACCGACACCGACGGTTGAAAAGTCTGAGGTTGTTATTCAATTTAAGGAGGAGGTGGAAGAGTTTCAGACTGAAAATGTTATAATACAAGAAAGAGTAGAGCTGAGTGAAGTTGAAGTAATGGAAAGGTTCTTTACGAGTATATTCTTGCGGATGAGTCGCAGAAACAACACCGTCTCAGATTTGAAGCTCAACAGGTGGTACAGAGGGAAATAAGAGATATGCTCACATTGTTGAACAAGGATGAAATAAGTAAAAAGAAAGTTAAAAAGTTTGAGCTATCTGCAAAACAGTCAGCAGATTACATTAAGAAAAGGAACAAATTGCCTTATCTTGAAGACATCTTGGAGAAAAGAATTTTTTGCAAGAAACAAGCTCCTTGTTCGTTTCTTAAGTTGTTTAGGGTTCTGGAGCCGAACATGCCAAATCTTGTCAATTATGCCAGTTTTCTGAGAAACAATACGCAAGCAGTGGATAAAGTGAAGAGTGAGTTCAGGATAGTTGATTTAATCAAAATTGAAAAAGACCGATTCGTTCAGATCTTCTATCCTACATTCACTGTCACGAGAGCTGATGGCAATACCTATACGTTCACTGAAGCAGATATGTTTAATATGCACCTGGTCGATATTGAAGATTTATTTGATGAGTTGTGCAGAAACAAGAGAAATGAACACTGCAGATTTGCACTAAAGACCATTTTCCACTTCATGCATACCAAACTGGTATTGATGTCTATGCAAGATTTGCAGATTGGTGTCGAACGAGGGATGAGAAAAATTAACATTACAGCTCCAAATAGAGATATCAAGTTTGCAGGAGAATTAAAAGAGTTTCAAGTCATTATGGTGAAGCATCCTGCGGTAATGTACAAAAACAGAAACAAAAAGTTAAGAGCGATGAGGAGTGTTGAACTCAACAAGTTTTCTGATGGTACACTACAGAAAGTGTTGAAAGGATTGAAGGGAAAGCTAGCTTCGGACAGAAAGAGAAAAACCAAGAAAGGAGCGTTATCTGTTAACGATAGAAGACTGATGGTAGAGTTTATATCAAAGATTGAATGGAGGCTTTCAGATCGAAAGAGCACCAGAAGATTTGAGCAGAAGCTTGGTTTATCTACCTGAAGACTTTGCATATTCCATCAAAGGGGGAGATTGTTGGAATGTATTTTGTTGATGGAATACAAAGTATAGGGTGTATTTTGTAATTAGTCAATAGTTGTGAAAATGTATATATAGATGTTTGACTTTCAGAATAGAATTCTGACAGTTACTTTTGTACGCATTGAATTCAGAGAGGGCTACTATTCACGAAGATTCTAATTCATCATTTTGTAATCATCAGTTCTTCAAATAGAATCATTCGGTGAGTTTTAATTCGGTTTGTTGTTCTTGAATATTGACATTTTTGTTTGATTGTTAAGAAACTTAAATTCACACTAAGTTTTATTATTTTGGAATGGAATGGAATTTAATTGATTGTATATAACCTAATTTTATAAAATCCCTTAATTAATTTTAACCTAAATTTATTATTCATGCCATGTAATTCAATGGAATTGATTTGATTATAGATAACCTAAGTTTATAAATTTAGTTGATTAATTTTAACCTAATTTTTATTATTAATGGAATTGAATGGAATGGAATTTAATTGAGTTGATTGTATATAACCTAAGTTTATAAAATTACTTGATTAAGTTTAACATAATTTTTATTATTCGTGGAATGGAATGGAATTGAATTGAATTGTATTGATTATATATAACGTATGTTTATAAAATTATATTATTAATATTGATTGTATATAACCTAAGTTTATTAAATTTTATTATTAATATTGATTGTACATAATCTAAGTTTATAAAGTTACTTGATTAATTTTAACCTACGTATTATTTTTCACGGAATGGAATGGAATGGAATTGAATTGATTCAATATAACCTAAGTTTATAAAATTACTTGATTAATTTTAACCTAATTTTTATTATTAATATGATCATATATAACCTAAGTTTATAAAATTACTTTATTAATTTTAACCTACACTTTATTAGTCACTTGAGTTAAATTGAGAAATTATGTTTTTGCAAATCTCGAGCTGTTAATTCAATTTCTCAAACTGTTAGTGCATTTTCTCAAACTGTTAAGTGTTTTATAAACTAAGTTTATAAAATTACTTGATTAATTTTAACCTAAGTTTTATTATTCATGGAATGAAATGGAATTTAATTGATTGTATATAACCTAAGATTAAAAAATTACTTGATTAATTTTAACCTAAGTTTTAGAATGGAATGGAATGGAATTGAATTGATTGTATATAACCTAAATTTATAAATTTAATTGATTAATTTTAACCTAAGTTTTATTATTTACTTGAGTAAAATTGAGAAATTATGTTTTTTGCAAATCTCGAGCTGTTAGTTTAATTTTCTCAAGCTGTTAGTTCAATTTAACCTAAGTTTATAAAATTACTTGATTTATTATTCATTAAATGAATTGAAATGAAATTGAATTGATTGTATATAACCTAAGTTTATAAAATTAATTGATTAATTTAACCTAAGTTTTATTATTCACTTGAGTTAAATAGAGAAATTATGTTTTTTTCCAAATATCGAGCTGTTAGTTCAATTTCTCAAGCTGTTAGTTCATTTTTCAAGTTGTTAAGTGTTTTATAAACTAAGTTTATAATTACTTGATTAATTTTAACCTAAGTTTTATTATTAATGGAATTGAATTGATTGTATATAACCTAAGTTTATAAACTTACTTGATTAATTTTAACTTAAGTTTTAATATTCATGGAATGGAATTGATTATATATAACATAAGTTTATAAAATTACTTGATAAATTTTAACCTAAGTTTTATTATTTTGGAATTAATGGAATTGAATTGATTGTATATAACCTAATTTTATAAAATTACTTAATTAATTTTAACCTAAATTTATTATTCATGGAATGGAATGGAATTGATTTGATTATAGATAACCTAAGTTGATAAACTTAGTTGATTAATTTTAACCTAATTTTTATTATTCATGGAATTGAATGGAATGGAATTTAATTGAGTTGCTTGTATATAACCTAAGTTTATAAAATTACTTGATTAAGTTTAACATAATTTTTATTATTCGTGGAATGGAATGGAAAGGAATGTAATTGAATTGAATTGAATTGATTATATATAACCTATGTTTATAAAATTATATTATTAATATTGATTGTATATAACCTAAGTTTATAAAATTGTATTATAAATATTGATTGTATATAACCTAAGTTTATAAAATTACTTGATTAATTTTAACCTACGTTTTATTATTCATGGAATGGAATGGAATGGAATTGAATTGATTCAATATAACCTAAGTTTATAAAATTACTTGATTAATTTTAACCTAAGTTTTATTATTAATGGAATGAAATTGAATTGATTGTATATAACCTAAATTTATAAATTTAATTGATTAATTTTAACCTAAGTTTTATTATTCACTTGAGTTAAATTGAGAAATTATGTTTTTTGCAAATCTTGAGCTGTTAGTTCAATTTCTTAAGCTGTTAGTGTATTTTCTCAAGCCGTTAAGTGTTTTATAAACTAAGTTTATAAAAATACTTTATTAACTTTAACCTAAGTTTTATTATTTATAGAATGGAATTAAATTGAATTGATTGTATATATCCTAAGTTTATAAAATTACTTTATTAATTTTGACCTAAGTTTTATTATTCTTGTAATGAATTGGAATGGAATTGAATTGATTGTATATTGTAACACCCCTCCCGATCTCGAAAATGCCACGTCAACCAAATATCATAAGTGGCAATGACGCAACGGATCTATAATACACGTGTCATAGGATTATGCAGATTACGGTTAATTTATAACTTTATACAATAAGTCAAACACAGTCAATACAGTCGTAATCCTAGATTAACAAAACATAACAATCTAGATCACTGGATACACTGTTTCCAAAACAACTATTGCAAGAGTTCTATACAATCATAAAACTATTACGGATCTTCAATCAACCTCGAATCTATCTCGGCTGCGGTTGAGATCCCTTCTGATTCCCTGAACATGTTAGACTCGAATACATGAGCTATAAAGCCCGTGAGCACACGAGGGTTGGCACTGCACATAAGCACATAACACACAATCCATGTCCCTGTCCCTATCCCTGTTGCCCCGCACACATCTCAGGTATAATATCACATGTATGAGATCGGGATAACGCACAAGCCCGGTGGGGACCCCTCCCCAGTGGACACATCGCACACAACAATGGTCGGTAATACCCTGTAGCACGGAAGCAACCCGACTACAGGCCCTGCCGTATATATACGCCCCAAGGACTGTAAGGGACAGTCAACCCGTGCGATTCCCCTTCGCGACTTATCGTCCGTATGGAACACATCACAGACCCCAGAATCGATCTCATATCTCATACATAACACGTATAAGGAATAGAATATACATGAGGTTCACGTCCCTGTCTCATATATATAAATACGCACAATAAAGCTACACGACTATAATGTAAAAGGATGGCGCGCGTTTAGAAAACAACTCGAGTACTCACCGGACTGATTTTCCGAAGTCTGAGCACCCTGTTCGAATCCGGCCCGAGATCCGCTAGTCCCTGTAACATATAGTTGTCCCAACGATTAAACACAATCCCGAATAACATCAATCACATAATCACAACGACCCGAGCTCAACTCGACCCGACAATCCCATGGAACCGAAACCCGACCGACCCCCGGACCCGACCCCAAAACCCGACTCAAAGCAACCCCAACGAGACCCTGAATATGCACAAAACCCATCCCGAGCAACCCCGACGGAATTTGACTGAAACCCATTTCATAAGACCAATTTCGGATTTTCCCTGCAGGTTACTCGTCGCGCCGCGGGCCCTCTGGTGGTCGCGTCGCGACACCGCAAAAACCCCATAGCTGACCTGCGATTTCAGCTCTGCCCAGGAGTATCAAACTCCCTTTACACCCGATTTCAACCCCAAATAAACATATATAATCAATATACAAGCTCCCTAACCACTTACACAATTAACTCCCTTAAAAAGTCAACATATAACATAATTTAAGCCACCAACTTGAAGCTTTCTTACCTCCTTGAAGTCTCAAGAACACAAGGATGAGGATGGTGGATTAATCCCAAGTTCAACAACTAATTCTCAGCTAGGAGAGCTTCTATCTGCTGCTGGAGTCTCACAATCACACACATACACACTTTTAGGGGTCTCAACTAATGGATAAGGAAGAAAGAGATAAGCACATATGTACGTTTCTATTTTTTTAGGCCGGTCCCGAACCCAATTACCCGAACCCGATATCACATTTTCACTATGAATGCCCATTTAGCCCATTTAATCCCGCGATCGCAAAACATAATCCGTTCAATAAAATTATAACCCGATGACACGCAAGCCCCAATCCCGACACGTATCAATCCACGAAACAGGATATAATTGGACCAACCCAATATTAATAGAATATTTATCCACTAAAATAATTCCACGTACCAGGTCGAAATGACGGATGTTACATATATAACCTAAGTTTATAAAAGTAATTGATTAATTAAACCTAAGTTTTATTATTCACTTGAGTTAAATAGAGAAATTATGTTTTTGCAAATCTCGAGCTGTTAGTTCAAATTTTCAAGCTGTTAGTACATTTTCTCAAGTTGTTAAGTGTTTTATAAATTATGTTTATAAAATAACATGATTAATTTTAACCTAAGTTTTTTTATTCATGGAATGGAATGGAATTGAATTGATTGTATATAACCTAAGTTTATAAAATTACTTGATTAACTTTAACTTAAGTTTTATTATTCATGGAATGGAATTGATTATATATAACCTAAGTTTATTAAATTCCTTGATAAATTTTAACCTAAGTTTTATTATTTTGGAATGGAATGGAAGTGAATTGATTCTATATACGCTAATTTTATAAAATTACTTAATTAATTTTAACCTAAATTTTTTATTCATGGAATGGAATGAAATTGATTTGATCATAGATAACCTAAGTTTATAAACTTAGTTGATTAATTTTAACCTAATTTTTATTATTTATGGAATTGAATAGAATGGAAATTAATTGAGTTGATTTTATATAACCTAAGTTTATAAAATTACTTGATAAAGTTTAACATATGTTTTATTATTCGTGGAATGGAATGGAATGGAATGGAATTGAATTGAATTGATTATATACAACCTAGGTTTATAAAATTATATTATTAATAATGATTGTATATAACCTAAGTTTATAAAATTATTTGATTAAATTTAACCTAAGTTTTATTATTCATGGAATGAAATTGAATTGAATTGATTGTATATAATCTAAGTTTATAAAATTATTTGATTAATTTTAACCTAAGTTTTATTATTCATGGATTAGAATGGAATGGAATTGAATTGATTGTATATAACCTAAGTTTATAGAATTACTTAATTACATTTAACCTAAGTTTAATTATTCACTAAAGTTAAATTGAGAAATTATGTTTTTTTGCAAATCTCGAGCTGTTAGTTCAAATTCTTAAGCTGTTAGTTCATTTTTCAAGCTGTTAAGTGTTTTATAAACTAAGTTAATAAAATTACTTAATTAATTTTAACCTAAGTTTTATTATTAATAGAATGGAATGGAATTGAATTGATTGTATATAACCTAAGTTTATAAAATTACTTGATTTAGTTTAACCTAAGTTTTATTATTCATGTAATGAATTGGAATGGTATTGAATTGATTGAATATAACCTAAGTTTATAAAATTAATTGATTAATTTAACCTAAGTTTTATTATTCACTTGAGTTAAATTGAGAAATTATGTTTTTGCAAATCTCGAGCTGTTAGTTCAATTTCTCAAGCTGTTAGTGCATTATCTCAAGCTGTTAAGTATTTTATAAACTAAGTTTATAAAATAACTTGATTAATTTTAACCTAAGTTTTATTATTCATGGAATGAAATGGAATGGAATGAAATTGAATTGATTGTATATAACCTAAGTTTATAAAATTATTTGATTAATTTTAACTTAAGTTTTATTATTCATGAAATGGAATTGATTATATATAACCTAAGTTTATAAAATTACTTGATAAATTTTAACCTAGGTTTTATTTTTTTGGAATGGAGTGGAATTGAATTGATTGTATATAACCTAATTTTATAAAATTACTTAATTAATTTTAACCTAAATTTATTATTCATGGAATGGAATGGAATTGATTTGATTATTAATAACCTAAGTTGATAAACTTAGTTGATTAATTTTAACCTAATTTTTATTATTAATGGAATTGAATGGAAATGGAATTAAATTGAGTTGATTGTATATAACCTAAGTTTATAAAATTACTTGATTAACTTTAACATAATTTTTATTATTCGTGGAATGGAATTGAATTGAATTGATTATATATAACCTATGTTTATAAATTTTTATTATTAATATTGATTGTATATAACCTAAGTTTATAAAATTGTATTATTAATATTGATTGTATATAACCTAAGTTTATAAAATTATTTGATTAATTTTAACCTACGTTTTAAAAAATTATATACAACCTATGTTTATAAATTTATATTATTAATAATGATTATATACAACCTATGTTTATAAAATTATATTATTAATAATGATTTATATAACCTAAGTTTATAAAATTATTTGATTAAATTTAACCTAAGTTTTATTATTAATGGAATGAAATTGAATTGAATTGATTGTATATAATCTAAGTTTATAAAATTACTTGATTAATTTTAACATAAGTTTTATTATTCTTGGATTGGAATGGAATGGAATTGAATTGATTGTATATAACCTAAGGTTATAAAATTACTTAATTAATTTTAACCTAAGTTTTATTATTCACTAAAGTTAAATTGAGAAATTATGTTTTTGCAAATCTCGAGCTGTTAGTTTAATTTCTCAAGCTGTTAGTGCATTTTCTCAAGCTGTTAAGTGTTTTATAAACTAAGTTTATAAAATACTTGATTAATTTTAACCTAAATTTTATTATACACGGAATGAAAGGGAATGCGATGGAATTGAATTGATTGTATATAACCAAAGTTTATAAAATTAATTGATTAATTTTAACCTAAGTTTTATTATTACTGGAATGGAATGAAATTGAATTGATCGTATATAACCTAAGTTTATAAAATTATTTGATTAATTTTAACCTAAGTTTTGTTATTCACTTGAGTTAAACTGAGAAATTATGTTTTTGCAAATCTCGAGCTGTTAGTTCCATTTCTCAAGCTGTTATTGCATTTTCTCAAGCTGTTAAGTGTTTTTTAATCTAAGTTTATAAAATTACGTGATTAATGTTAACCTTAGTTTTATTATTCATGGAATGGAATAGAATAAAATGAATTGAATTTATTGTATATAACCTAAGTTTATAAAATAATTTGATTAATTTTAATCTAAGTTTTATTATTCATTGAATGGAATGGAATAAAATTGAATTGATTGTATATAACGTAAGTTTAGAAAATTAATTGATTAATTTAACCTAAGTTTTATTATTCACTTGAGCTAAATAGAGGAATTATGTTTTTTGCAAATCTCGAGCTGTTAGTTCAATTTCTCAAGCTGTTAGTGCATTTTCTCAAGCTATTAAGTGTTTTATAAACAAAGTTTATAAAATTACTTTATCAATTTTAACCTAAGTTTTATTATTCATGGAATGTAATAGAATTGAATTGATTGTATATAACCTAAAAACATAATCCGTTCATTAAAATTATAACTCGATGACACGCAAAAACCCCATAGCTGGTGGTCGCGCCGCGACACCGCAAAAACCCCATAGCTGACCTGCGATTTCAGCTCTGCCCAGGAGTATCAAACTCCCTCTACACCCGATTTCAACCCCAAATAAACATATATAATCAATATACAAGCTCACTAACCACTTACACAATCAACTCCCTTAAAAACTCAACATATAACATAATTTAAGCCACCAACTTGAAGCTTTCTTACCTCCTTGAAGTCTCAAGAACACAAGGATGAGGATGGTGGATTAATCCCAAGTTCAACAACTAATTCTCAGCTAGGAGAGCTTCTATCTGCTGCTGGAGTCTAACAATCACACACATACACACTTTTAGGGTTCTCAACTAATGGATAAGGAAGAAAGAGATAAGAATATATGTACGTTTCTATTTTTTTAGGCCGGTCCCGAACCCAATAACCCGAACCCGATATCACATTTTCCCTATTAATGCCCATTTAGCCCATTTAATCCCGCGATCCCAAAACATAATCCGTTCATTAAAATTATAACCCGATGACACGCAAGCCCCAATCCCGACACGTATCAATCCACGAAACGTGATATAATTGGACCAACCCAATATTAATAGAATATTTATCCACTAAAATAATTCAACGTACCAGGTCGAAATGACGGATGTTACATATATAACCTAAGTTTATAAAATTAATTGATTAATTAAACCTATGGTTTATTATTCACTTGAGTTAAATAGAGAAATTATGTTTATTCAAATCTCGAGCTGTTAGTTCAATTTCTCAAGCTATTAGTGCATTTTATCAAGCTGTTAAGTGTTTTATTGTTGGTACATCCTGTGTGACGATAGCAGTCTAAGTGATCCTACATTGTGATTCTAGCAAGTGTTTGTTATATATGTTTATATATGGTTGATAGTTATTATTGCTTGTGTGTATTGAACTTGATGTAACGTATTACAAGAAGTTCAAACATAAAGATCAAAGATAAAAACAATCATAAGGTAAAAACATAAGTTTCAATACTAAGTTAAGTATGTGAAATACTAGATTCGAATTATATAAGGGTTGTCATTCGAATCTGTGATAGATTCGAATGTGAGACTAGATTCGAATGAAGGCAGATTCGAGAGTGTTAGTGAGGGCAAACTCGAATGGCCCTTGGGCCAGATTCGAGTTTGGCCCATAACAGACTCGAATTAGCCTCTATAATTAGGGATAGACTCGAAATATTATTAGACTTTTTGCAGAATTCGTGAGTGATTAAGCAAAAGGCGATCTCGAGTTTATCATCAGTGTTAGTGCCGTTTCGGAGAGAATCAGTTCGTAGGATCGTTCGTGTGTCGTTCGTTCAGCCTCTGATAGTCTCCGTGTTTCGTGTGTGAGAGTTGTTTCCGTCTACCCGTTAACGAGGATTCCGCACTCGTTGACGGTTCCGCGTCTAGATAGATCTGTGTTTGGTAGACCTTACAAGTGGTATCAGAGCCTACGGAGTGTTCTTGGTGTTCTTCGTGTTCATCTAGATACTTTCTAGGTTTCTTGACGCTTTTGGACGGTTTTACTCTCAAAATCGTATTTTTTCGTGTTCGTTGAGCTTAGCAAATAGTATTCCGGGAAACACTTTGTGGTTTTTCACGTTTTTGATCGAAATCAATATTTTTCATTGCAAAAATATTGATTTAATCTGCAAAACGTTAAAAAATCAAAGTGTTGTTCACAATCTCAAATCTCATTAGTGTATCACGTTGATACACTGGTTCACAATCTCATTAGTGTATCTCAAATCTGTGACAAGAAGAACTCAGTGTTGTTCACGGACACTGAGGCGTTAGTGCTAAAGCCGGGATTTAAAATTCCTGAAGAATGGGTATTGATGCGGGCGCCAAGGAAGAATGACTTGTACATGCTGTCTGTTATCCAAAGCTTCGGAGACGGAATCGGTACTGTGGCACAGACGCATGGCTCACTTGCACCTAAGGAAGATGAACTACATAACGAAGAATGGACTGGTGCAAGGTGTGCCTATGAAGAGCTTTCAGTTCGAGGACAAGTGTCTACCGTGCAAGAAGGGCAAACAACATAAGAAGACACACAAGTCCAAGACTCAGAATTCCATAACCTCAACATTCGATTTGTTGCATATGGACCTTTTCGGACCTATCAACAAAAGGAGTATAGGAGGTAGTTGGTTCTGTTTGGTTATCACTGACGATTACTCACGCTTTTCTTGGGTTTTCTTTTTAGGTACAAAGGACGAGACGGCTTCCAAGCTCATCGGGTTCTTAGACCAAGTGGAGAATTCCTACGGAACAAGGGTTAAAAGAATACGTAGTGATAATGGGACTGAATTCAAAAACACTGTAATTGGTGTATATTGCCTATCAAAGGGCATAGTGCATCAATTCAGTGCACCATATGAACCTCAACAAAATGGGGTGGCCAAACGTAAAAATAGGACATTGATTGAGGCTGCAAGGACTATGCTTTCGGATTCAAAGCTTCCTACCATGTTTTGGGGGTGAGGCAGTGAATACCGCGTGCCATATTTTAAACCGAGTCCTTACAATCAAATCTTTGAACAAAACATGTTATGAAATTTTGAATAAACGACCACCTAATTTAACTGGATTCGAACAGTTTGGGGTACCATGCACACTTTTACGTACAAAACATCAACCGAAGTTTGGTGAAAAGGCTGACGAAGGATACTTCCTAGGTTATGTGCCGAACTCACCAAACAAACGGAGTTTTAATAAAACAAATGGTATAGTGGAGATTGTGTATAACATTGAAGTCACTAGTTATACACATGAACCCCAAACTGGTCCGGAATGGATATTTGACTATGATATATTATTTGAGTCATTTAACATTCCTTTGGATGATAATGCAGGTACAATCGAAAATGACATGGCGACGTTGCATCTGAATGACGATGGCCATACCTTTCCGAGGACTACGTTTGAGTCCACATCCGATCCTACTGCGACAGTAGATGGATCTCCAGAAGTTGCTGATCCAGAAGCACCTACCACTGAGAATCAGACTCAAGCATCAAGTTCCAACTCTGAGGAAAACGTCCATGAGGAGGAAAATGTAGAAGTTGAGCCTGTTCCCCCATTAGGTGAAATTGGATCTAACTTAGGAGATAATTTAAGGGTTGATGAGATAGAGACCTCTAGGATTAACAAGAACCATCCATTAGAAAGCATCATAGGAAATCCTAACGAGGGTGTGAGGACTAGGAGTAGTTTAAATAACAACACTGTGTTGTTGTCGATGATAAACGACTCCGAAGCTTATCACACATGTCTCTATTCATGTTTCATATCGCAAGTAGAGCCTAAGAATGTGCAAATGTCACTTAAGGATAACTCCTGGGTTGAAGCGATGCAGGAAGAACTTTCGCAATTTAGGAAACTAGAAGTGTGGGAGTTAGTTCCATTACCTCGAGGGGAAGTTGCCATAGGAACCAAATGGGTTTTTAAGTGCAAAAGAGACGATCGTGGTATAGTCACGCGCAACAAGGCTAGGTTAGTTGTAAAGGGTTTCAACCAAGAGGAGGGAATCGATTACAACGAGGTTTTTGCACCAGTAGCAAGGCTGGAAGCCATTAGGTTGTTTCTAGCTTTTGCCTCCTTCAAGGGCTTTAAGGTATATCAATTAGATGTTAAGAGTGCTTTCCTGTATGGGAAAGTGAAGGTGTTGGTGTATGTAGAACAACCGCCCGGATTTACAGATCCAAAATATCCTGATAGAGTATATCGCTTAGATAAGGCTCTATATGGATTGCATCAGGCACCTAGGGCATGGTATGAGACTCTATCCAACCATTTATTAGAGAACGGGTTTGAGAGGGGTAGGATAGATAGTACTCTGTTTGTTAAGAGGAAGGGAGAACACTTTATCTTGGTACAAGTGTACGTCGATGATATCATTTTTGGTTCAGCAGACGAACAGATGTGTAAAGATTTCGAGAAGGTGATGAAGTCGAAATTCGAGATGAGTGCTATGGGAGAGTTAAATTTCTTTTTGGGGTTACAAGTTTACCAGAAGAAGGAAGGGATGTTTATCCATCAGACGAAATATGTCTATGACATATTGGAGCGTTTCGGGATGGAAGGAACAAAATTGACTGCCCATTTCAGCACCCCGATTCAAGTGAATCACAATCTCGGACCGGGTACTGAAAGTGATACCGATGTGGATCCGACTTTATATCGGGCCATGATTGGATCACTTATGTATTTAACTACTTCAAGACCTGACATCATGTTTGCTGTGTGTATTTGTGCTAGGTTTCAAGCTAATCCGAAGGAGATGCACATGAAAGCTGTGAAGCGGATTCTACGATACCTCAAGTCGAAACCGAAGCTGGGACTTTGGTATCACGCGGAGGGAGATCTAGAGTTGGAGGCGTTCACGGATTCTGACTACGGAGGATGCAGCTTGACGCGCAAATCAACAACTGGAGGTTGTCAGTTCCTAGGAGGGAGATTGGTATCCTGGCAATGCAAGAAACAAACATCGGTAGCCGTGTCAACGTGCGAGGCCGAGTATGTTGCTGCTGGTAGTTGCTGCTCACAGGTTCTGTGGATACAACAACAATTGCGGGACTACGGTTTGGCTTACACTCGAACTCCCATTAGGATAGACAATCAATCTACAATTGCTATAACTAATAATCCAGTTAAACACAACAAAACAAAGCACATAGACATTAGGCATCATTTTGTTCGTGATTGTGCTGAAAAGAACTTAATCAAATTGGTAAAAGTGGCAACAGAAGATAATTATGCTGATTTATTTACCAAAGCATTTGATAAGTCACGGTTTGAATATTTAATTCAACTAAATGGAATGCGCAACCCAGAGTAATTTGGCCTTAGTAGTAGTTTGTTTCCTTTTATAGTAGTAGTATTTCTTTCTTTTTATAGTAAGTCTGCTAATTTAGGATAGTTTCTATTTTTAGTAAGTTTCTATTTTTAGTAAGTTTCTATTTTTAGTAAGTTAGTAGGTTATCTTATTTTCTTGCTATTTCTTTATGAAAAAAATAGAAAAAAGAGAGAAAATCATAAAAATACAAAAAAAGAGGATATCAGAAAAAAAGAGTTAAGTCTTAGATACATAGGTTCAAAGTGACGAAAATTAGCACAGTCGTTACAAACTCTAAGTGTTTAGGCTTTCACACATAATGCAACTAAATTTTAAGTGTTATACTTTAGTTTAGTTTGATATGTTGGTAGGCATAATACATATAGGGAGTCTCAAGGCAAATAAAATACTCAAGAAAAAGTCAAACGTGTCACTAACTTAGATGTATGACCAATCGGTCTTAATTTTTATGTACAAGACATACAAACTTTGAGTCTAAATGAGGTATGCAAACTTTCTGGGGATGTATGGCAACATCATATACATCTTAACATGGAAAGAATAGAAATATCATACAAAATTGAGAGTCGAAAACATGTAACTTTGTTGTACGTAAGTACAGACCTGTTGCCTCTGTTTAGATTCGGTTAGCAAGATATGTCGCTTTGTTATACGTCGGTACAGACCTGTCACCGCTGTCTTGCTAGCTTTAAAAATAAACCTTAAGTCAAACTAAGACACTTTGTTGTATGAAAATACAGACCTGTGTCCGATGTTTGTCTTTTAAAGAAAGTTTGCAAATACCAACAAGTTAGAATCTTTGTCTGTGTGCCTTGATCATAAAAGTATGTCTATGTCTGAGTCACGTAAGATAATTTCATGATAAATAAAAATGCCAAGGGATATTCCAAAATGTAGAATGTTTAAAGGGGTAAAATACTAACAATCGGCTAAATGGGTATTTCACGACAAACAATCAAAGGAATCAAAAATTCCTAAGTGTGAAAGTTTAAGTACTGAAAGTGAGTCTCTGACATCGCTATCTGATTGAACCTTTCGTAGACTATACTCATCAAAAATATTGTGTTTAGTATATAGCTTAGATTGTCGATTTTAATAGGTATAGCTTAAGTCTAAGTTAAATTTTTGGTCAAAATTTTATTTTATTTTACCTTAGTTTATTTTATTTTATTTTAGTTTTTACTTAGGTAAAAGGTAAAAAATTACTGAGGGTGCATTCATAGTTGGATAAAATAAACACTGCGTGAAAATCATGTGCTTAGGGTAAAAGAGTTGGCATAGTTTATCTTGTTACACAATACTGTTGAAAAGGTTGAAAAAGTTGAAGTTTAGTTCGAAATTTTCGAAATTTTTCTAAGTATTTGGTGTTATTCGAGTTTAGTACAGACTCGATATGGTGTGGTTTCGAATCTGTCAGTAGATTCGAGTCTGGCCATAGATTCGAAGGTAGGTGGTATATATAGGTTAACAGTGAAGTCATTAACTCCTTACTGTTTTCGAATCTGTATCCTCGAATCTACTGTGGCGATTTCGAATCTGTTGCTCGAATCTACCGTTTCTCTCATAAACGACAATTTGTCGAGATTATTGCTAAGGAGTTCGATTCTACTGTTGTATCTAGATATAATCAACTTGATTGTACAAGATTCATGTAGTTTTATACACCATTTTAGGCAAAATCATCGATTTTTTTGAAGGTTTAAGGGTCTAACTCGTGTTTTCAAAAATTACAAAGTTTGGACCGATAAATAGTCAAATTAAATGCACATATCTGTGATTAGTAACTAGTAGGACTAATGAATGTAATTTTCTAAGTCCAAAAAGGTTAAAATCAAGAGATTTGGTGTTTGAGTAGGGTCGGCGGTTCGAATCTGTTCCTGAGGTTTCTCGAATCTGTCATTAGACTCGAGAAGGACACTAGATTCGATTATGTCATCAAACTCGAAAGGGAGACTTATTCGAATCTGTTACATTCGAATCTGTCTTTTACTTGCATTATTTAATTTAAATTTTATTAAACTTGTAGAAATTTAATTGTGTTGGATTTTGTACTTAAACAAGTTCAAAATAAAACAGATTTGAATTTAAACAAGTTTATTGATTTTTAACGAATCTCATACTTTGTTTATTGTGCAGATATGGCTGTACGAGCTTTTGTGCCGAAGCACAATATGGTCCTTCATCCTGATCATCATATCCCTGAGGCGCAGGGATTCAGACAAATGTTGGATTTCCTAGTAGAATCTAGGATTGGTTTTGCTTTGTCTCATAATGTTCAGCTTGTTCTACCATATATTCGTCAATTTTATGATCATCTTCAGGTAGACTGCTCGGTCACCCCGACAGTGCTAAGAACTCGAATAGCTGGACAACCGTTAGTGTTTTCCGCGGATATGCTGCGTCAGGTGTTGCAGCTGGGTTCACAAGAAGAAGATGCTGGGCCTATTGATTTTCCACTGAGTATTAGGCAGGCAGCATTTCAGAGAATGGGTTATAGTCTCGATGTGACGAAGGTTTCGTATATGAAGAGCGGGCTAATCGGCCAATGGAGATTTCTGGCTCATTTCTTTATGGTCTGCTTTGCACCAAAGAAAGCCGGTTTTGACTATATGGTCTCGAAGATCCAGTCTGGGATTATCGCGATAGTGTATAATCGACGATACAGTTTCTCGGAAATGTTTTTCTCCGAATTTGTTCATCAGATCACCGCTCCAGAAAATCAACAATTCCTGCTATATCCACGATTCATAATGATGCTGATCAGGCATTTCTTGTCGAATCTGCCTCAGTCGAATGAGATTCAAGGTGTTGCTGTAATGGATAAGAGGATCTTTGCTGATTGCCATCTTGGATAGGAATTTTGAAGCCCTAGAGATTGCCAACTGAGCAGGGGAAGTTGAAGTTCGAGCCAGGTAGCCTCCACAACAACAACAACAACCACAACCACCGCGTGCACAAAGGCGAAGACAAAGAACCTCTGCGAGTCAAACTCAGGCGTCTAGGCCTTCTACCAGTCAGCAGCCAGAAATACAAGAAGCAGGGCCTTCAAATGTTCCAAGCGAAGCTGAACAATTGTGCCAAACTCTTAATGAAATCTGGGAGGCAGGTCCTCATGCTAATGAAGATATAGCTGCAGCGTTAGTGGGTGAATTACTTGAGCCTCCTGAGGGAGAAGAAGATGTGTTGAGAGATGTGGACGAATATGTGCCAGAGCAGACTGGTATTGATGAGTCATCGTTTGCAACCGAATCAGAGGAAATGGAGGAAATTGAAGTAGAAGCTCCAGAATCAGTGTCTACTGAACCTCATGTTCAAATAGGAACATATGGATCAAGGTTGGTAGTTAACGAAGAAGCTTCAAGGAGTCGAGTAATAAGAGAGGCTGATGAATCGGATTTTAAAGAAGAAGAGATTGCTCCTTTAGTGACGAGGCAACGGGCCAAGCGTCATCGATTCATGCAAGGATCATCTTCTGCATCAACAGATCAACCAGAAATTCAGCAAACTCGAAACACTCAACCTCAAGAACCTCAAACCACCTTTCCACCACCACCACCACCTCAACATGAACCATATATTCCATCACCAATCCTTCCAACTCCGATACAGTCAATTCCATCAACCTCAACATCATATGCCGACAATCAACGATTTCTACAGCTTAAGGCTCGTGTTGACTTCCAGAATGTCCAAATCTTAAGCCTAACCCAGGCAATCGGTGAAATTCAGACGCATAATGCAAATCTTGATAAAGAGAATGCTGATTTGAAGAAGATTGTAGAACAAGTTCAGGAAGAGAATGTAGAGTTGAAGACGTTCGTCTGCGATCAGGCAGCTGAGATAAGGACGATGCGCTCCCTAATAGAGCAGTTAATGAAAAATTTACAGGCTCAGGGGGAGACGTCGTGCCGTGATCAGAATGTACAGAGGCCGAGAGATGATGATGATGAAGACAACCAAGGCAATGATCCCAGCCCTAAAAGTCAGAATGAGCCAGTAGATTTTTCTGCTGCTCAGACTGCTCAATCTCAGGGGGAGCCTAGTCTAGCAGGAGGAGAAGTAGGAGAAGCGAGTTCATCTAAGCCTACAGATTTTGAGATTAGTGAGATGATCGATGCTCTTATGGATCTTGATGATGATCCGATGGATTTAGGTTTTGATTGTGAAGATGAAGAGCTAGAAGAGGTTGTGAATGTTGCGTTAAATGTTGAGCCATCAATAGAGGAACCTGCCAGAGAACTAACAAATGAAGAGAAGAGAAAATTGTGGTTCAGAGCTGAAAAGAAGGAGTTAGAGCTTAAAAAGAAAGTGAGGGTGCCGGGTACTGGGAATGTTCTGCTCGCATATTAAGCTGGTTCTTTGATCGAGAACTGCAGCTTTTCATAATTATGAGGAAAGACGGGCTCCAGTACCTGAGACGAACACTGAAAGCTTTCAATTCACTGCCAAAGATCGAGATCACAGCATTAGCATGGAAAGATCTGATTAACATTGGCAATGATCCCTACGCAGACGTAATTGCAAGAATCATAAGAAAAGAGGGAAGATCAAGGAAGTTTGAGTGACTGAATCCAAGGGTTGGAAAAAGAGTAGAAGATCCTTCACGTATTGATCCTCTAACTGGGCGACCTTGGATGAGGATCCATTACAAACCAGTAAGATGTCTTAGGAAGGTGCCTCTCAAGCCTATTCCACAGAATGTCTTGAAGAATCTGCATTGGTGGTATGCTGAGACTGAGACTGGAGAAGCGGTCATGGAGGACTTTGAAGAAAAAGTTATTCTTATAGTTTATGATCCTCTTCACCTGGTAAACCTTTTTAGAGATGATCTTCATATTTTGCATGCTTGTAAGATTTCTAGTGATGCTCATATGGATAGCGAAGCTAGGAAATATGAGAATGTAGTCAAAGTATGTTAGGGACAATATTTGTAGAGCTGAAATGGATATTACTTTTAATAGTTGTGTTCATCTCTAAGGGGGAGAATGTTGGGAATAAATAATAGAGATGAAACAATTATATTGCATATATTTGTAAATACTCAATAGATTAGGGGTTATATGTGTAAATACACAATACTTGTGTATTGTGTATAAATAGAAGTGTATAGTTATGTTAATAGAGAGAGCTAAGAAGATTACACAAATACACATACACACATACGGATCTGATTAGAGAGAAGAGAAGTACTTTGCAAGAAAGTCAAGAACTCAATGTAATATCTTTCTACTCAATTAAAGCATTCGGTTTTATGTGTTTGTGATAATTGTTCATACGAATTGCTTAATGTTGATATGAATTGCATGAAATTTGAATTCACAATTGGTATCAGAGCCAGGTTTTGGAAAAATCTGAGTGAATTTGAATCTGAAAATTAATTTTTCTATAGAACTTCACTGCTTCATCGCATATGTTGAAATTTTGGAAAAACGCTTGGGGTTTTTGAATCTGTGGATGAAAGGAATTGAATCTTTGATCGAGTGTGCGTATATAATCGTTTAATCTATTGAATCAGGTCTTAGATCTTAATTCCAAACTCAAAGATTTTAATTTGAAATTTTCTGAATTTTTGAAAAAAAGTCGTGTTTTTCAAGTTCTTGCCAAAATTCGAGAATTTAATTTGAAAATTGAAAAGAACACTTCACAAAATGTGTTTCTGTGTGTAAAACGCATCTTTGATATAAATTTGGAGTCATTTCGTGAATTTTTGTTGAAAAGATCGGATTTACACTTAGAATTAGTTGAAACTGATCAAACTCGAACATATCTAACTCTCAAACATATTTCGAGTTTCCTCACATGTTGATCGAGTTTTGTCACTTAGTTGATCGAGTTTGTTGTAGGTTTAATCGAGATTTATCATAGCTTTAATAGAGTTTCATCTTGCATCAACTGAATTTGGTTATTTCATCATTCGAGTTTGGAACTTAACCACTCGAGTTTGTATCAAGTTTTAATCGAGTTTGCAGGAAGTATTAATCGAGTTGTATCAAGCTTGATGATTTGAGTTTGCAAACAATACAATTCGAGTTTGCATGCATGAGATTCGAGTTTGCACACCATATAATTCGAGTTTGCACACCATATAATTCGAGTTTGCACACCATATAATTCGAGTTTGCACACCATATAATTCGAGTTTGCACACCATATATTTCGAGTTTGCATGCATGTGATTCGAGATTGAAAACAAGATAATTCGAGTTTGCATTAGAGTTTGCATGCATGTGATTCGAGATTGAAAACAAAATAATTCGAGTTTGCAGGCATGTGATTCGAGTTTAAATAGAATATAATTCGAGTTTGCATGTATATGTTTCGAGTTTTGACTATTAATTGTTTGAGTTTATGTTTACTCATTCATGGTTCATTTGTAACTCAATCGAGTTTGATCATTAACCATTCGAGTTTCATCCAATATCATTCGAGTTTCATCCAATATCCTTCGAGTTTCACTAGTTAACATTCACTGAAAAATCTTTTCAAAGGGCTATCAGAATTCACTCAGTTTCTCCATAAAAGATCTTGGAAGATTCAATTTTTCTGCAATTCATAATGGAATATGAAAAATTTTCAAAGTCTGAGCTGATTGTCAAACTTACTGAATCTGAAAAGATTCGTAAGAACAATTATGACATTCTCGTTCAGTTAAATACTGATAAACATTTGGCGTTACGTGACGTACAAATACTGAATGAAGAAATTCAAAACTTAAAAGAAAAACAAAACTCTGAGAGTTGTGCTCATCAATTGAAAATATCTGAATTACTTAAAGAACTTGATGAGCTGAAACAAGAAAATTTTCAGAATGCAACTCAACTGAAATATCTTTTGCCTGAAAGATCTGATCTTTACAAGAAAGTTCAGGATCTTGAAGATACACTTTGTAAGACAAAACCAACTGATCAGAATTGTATTTTAAACAAAAATGAAGAAATTTTTGCTCTTCAACAAGAGTTGTCTTTAACTAAAGATTTGATTGAGAAGGAAAGACATGAGTTCTTACTTAAAGAACAAGATTTTAAATTAAAATCTGAATTGTTTGAAGATGAAAGACAAATGTTCTTAATCAAAGAACAATCTTTTAAATCTGATTACCAATCATTTGATCATGACAGAAATTCAAATTTAGTCATTATCAAAAGTTTGGAAGATCAGATATTTCATCTTACAAAACAATTACATGTGTTTACTTCATCAACTGAGTCAAAGGTTAAGACCCCTTCTTCAGTGTGTTTAAAATCCAATGTTAATCACTCTGGTTTGTCTTCTGAAAGTGAAGTGAATCTAACTAACTCTGCTAAGTTTGATTCTTCTTCAGATCTTAAACTTAAGTATCTGTTAAAGATACACAGCGGCAAAGATAAAATTATTGAACAACTTCCGGTCAAGATTTACACTGGTGAATCTTCGAAGTCAAATTTTCTTAAAGTTTCTGAAAATACTGGTCATTCTAATCAGAAAACATTTTCACAGAAAAATACCAAGTATTATCAGAAACAGGCAAGAACCGGACAGTTTTTCAAAAAGAAGAGTTCGCAAAAGTCTGATCATTCAAATTCAAGTTTCTTTAGAAATTCAGATATTCAATTTTCTCATACTCAAAGAAATTTGTTTTCTGCTTTTGAAAGAGAAGCTGATAGTTATAACTTGCAATGGGTACCTAAACCCAAGTACAAGTGGGTACCAAAAACTGTTTTGAAATGGGTACCCAAGAGCGCTAACAAGTCTGGATCCAAATCTGTTTGGATACCAAAGACATCTTAAATTTTGCAGGTTATAGGTTTCTTATCATTTCAGATAAGGACCCGATCTTCATTTCAACAGGCTCTTGATTAATTCAGATCAAGACCCGTGCTTCAACTCAATATGGTTTTTAGTTAATCTAGACTAAAACCCGTTCTTCAGTTCAATCATATGGTTTCTAGTTAATTAAGACTAGAACCCGGACTTCAATGAACCAGAGTCAAAGGCTTTCAGTTACATCAGACTGAAACCCGAGTCTGAGAGACAAATCTTACTGGAATTCTTGCCCTGAATTCAACTCCAAAGCTGAAATTGACAAAGAGGGAGTTTTATTTTTATAATTTTTTGCTCCTGATTTCATTTCTATGAGTTGACTAGCTGCGTGTGCTTATTTCCAGGGGGAGTTTCAGATGCACTTTGACGATGACATTTTTCAAAACTATGTGTGATTTTTCACGAAAAATATTTGACACACACATAAAAAGAGTTTTTGAGCTGAAAAGAAATTTTTTATGAATCTCTGAATCTATCATTGAGATTAATTGATCTAATCTCTTTGATTTTTATAATCTCATTTCTTCTGAGATTCTTTTTGTTAGAACTCTTCCAATTTATACTGGATTCTCCCGTTATCTCCCATGTGCTAATTCTTTCAAGAAAATCTTATTCTTTTCATATCATATATCAGATTTTCCATTTCATTCTGATATCTCCCAAATTATCTGCATATCATCTCCAATACCATATAAGTTGGATTTCATCATATCTCATGACCTTTCAAAGCTGAAAATTTTTCTGCTGACTCTGATTATGCACCAATCTGAGTGATAGGCATAAATATCGCTTTTATGGTCTAACCAGAATCGGAAGACCTACCCAAGAAGCAAACCATCTATAGATTGTGCGGGTGAGGGTTCTTTAGGTTTATTAGTTGAGAAGTGTCAGTTATCACGGGATACTGACAGGGTCGAGCAGAGATAAAATGTAAATGAGAGGGATATTGAGATTGAAAGGAGATGGTGGTGCATCAGATCATGCTTTTGCTATAAAGCTAACTGAATTCGTTTCTCAAAAGTGAGCCGGAGGGAGCTTAGTTGAAAAATGCTGAGTGCTGAGAGTTGAGAAAGGATTAAAAGAAAAGTAAATCCTATCTAAACTGTGTCGGCTGGGTAATCCACATAATCTATCAAGCCCTATGCGACTTGATATTGAAAAAGACGTCATGGACCCAGTGACACATGCACTTAACCCCACCAACTACTCAGTTATCTCTCTGTTTCAATAATCACGGAGATATAACACATTTCTATCGATATATCATTTGGATATTAGTGATATTGAAACAAGGAAGACAGTTGCTCCGGTCTCCAATTTCATTTGATGCACATTGTGTCTAGAGCTAATTATATACACTTTTAGGACACATCGAGTCTACCAGTCTGCGTGACTATAAACTGCTAGTCCAAAGTGACTAAGCCGGAACAAATAAGAGTGATTCTTTCATGATAAAGGATTTCACGATGACTATTTGGAAATCCTACCAGTGTTAACATCATGCCAGCGCTGAAAGTAGGTCACATAGATTTTGTCTATTGTGCAAACAGGAATCCTATGTGGACCTGGACTTGTTTTTCTCACAAAATGAATGTGTTTCATTTTCCCCAAAGTTGTAAAGCTTTGTTTTGTTCTAAAAAGATATAATATCAATTCGAGGGGGAGTGAACTTTTTGAGGGGGTGAGATAAATCTGTTTTGTATAGGGGGAGAGATGTCAGTTTAAGGGGGAGAAAATCAATTTGTAATAATTTCTGAGTTGTAATTGTTGTTGTATTTCTTCTACTGTAATTTCATTGAATTAATGTCTCTGAAGATTTTGCATGATTTTCATAATTCTTATGATCATCATGAGGGGGAGAAAAGCTAAAGTTCAGAGACAACAGTTGAGTAGATTGAAGTCAACTGAAGACAATTGCTACATCATATCAAAAGAATTGATCAAGGGAGAGAATTAAAAAGCTATTCATGATTCAAGGGGAGTGTACTCACAAGAAAATACAAGAAAAGAGAAGATCAGAGAAGAAGAGTTGTGAAGATCAGAGAGAGACAAATAAAGAAAAGAAGAAGATTCAGAGATCAGAGAAAAGAAGAATATTCACGAAAAAGTCCCTGAAATGATCTTTTATCAGAAAATTGATTTCATCTCTAAGGGGGAGATTGTTAGGGACAATATTTGTAGAGCTGAAATGGATATTACTTTTAATAGTTGTGTTCATCTCTAAGGGGGAGAATGTTGGGAATAAATAATAAAGATGAAACAATTATATTGCATATATTTGTAAATACTCAATAGATTAGGGGTTATATGTGTAAATACACAATACTTGTGTATTGTGTATAAATAGAAGTGTATAGTTATGTTAATAGAGAGAGCTAAGAAGATTACACAAATACACATACACACATACGGATCTGATTAGAGAGAAGAGAAGTACTTTGCAAGAAAGTCAAGAACTCAATGTAATATCTTTCTACTCAATTAAAGCATTCGGTTTTATGTGTTTGTGATAATTGTTCATACGAATTGCTTAATGTTGATATGAATTGCATGAAATTTGAATTCACAAAGTATGTGTTGAAAAAGGCTTGTATGCTGGAAGTAGTTTGAATAAATAATAAACAAAGTTCTTAATCAAATGTGTGAATTATTAGAAGCTATCGTCAAGGGGGAGTCTATTGGTACATCCTGTGTGACGATAGCAGTCTAAGTGATCCTACATTGTGATTCTAGCAAGTGTTTGTTATATATGTTTATATATGGTTGATAGTTATTATTGCTTGTGTGTATTCAACTTGATGTAACGTATTACAAGAAGTTCAAACATAAAGATCAAAGATAAAAACAATCATAAGGTAAAAACATAAGTTTCAATACTAAGTTAAGTATGTGAAATACTAGATTCGAATTATATAAGGGTTGTCATTCGAATCTGTGATAGATTCGAATGTGGGACTAGATTCGAATGAAGGCAGATTCGAGATTGTTAGTGAGGGCAAACTCGAATGGGCCTTGGGCCAGATTCGAGTTTGGCCCATAACAGACTCGAATTAGCCTCTATAATTAGGGATAGACTCGAAATATTATTAGACTTTTTGCAGAATTCATGAGAGATTAAGCAAAAGGCGATCTCGAGTTTATCATCAGTGTTAGTGCCGTTTCGGAGAGAATCAGTTCGTACGATCGTTCGTGTGTCGTTCGTTCAGCCTCTGATAGTCTCCGTGTTTCGTGTGTGAGAGTTGTTTCCGTCTACCCGTTAACGAGGATTCCGCATTCGTTGACGGTTCCGCGTCTAGATAGATCTGTGTTTGGTAGACCTCACATTTATAATTTAAGTTTATAAAATAACATGATTAATTTTAACCTAAGTTTTTTTATTCATGGAATGGAATGAATTGAATTGATTGTATATAACCTAAGTTTATAAAATTACTTGATTAATTTTAACTTAAGTTTTATTATTCATGGAATGGAATTGAATTGAATTGATTATATACAACCTATGTTTATAAAATTATATTATTAATAATGATTTATATAACCTAAGTTTATAAAATTGTATTATTAATATTGATTGTATATAACCTAAGTTTATAAAATTACTTGATTAATTTTAACCTACGTTTTATTATTCATGGAATTGAATGGAATGGAATTGAATTGATTCAATATAACTAAGTTTCTAAAATTACTTGATTAATTTTAACCTAAGTTTTATTATTAATGGAATGGAATGGAATGAAATTGAATTGATTGTATATAACCTAAATTTATATTTAATTGATTAATTTTAACCTAAGTTTTATTATTCACTTGAGTTAAATTGAGAAATTATTTTTTTTTGCAAATCTCGAGCTTTTAGTTCAATTTCTCAAGCAGTTGGTGCATTTTCTCAAGCTGTTAAGTGTTTTATAAACTAAGTTCATAAAAATACTTGATTAATTTTAACCTAAGTTTTATTATTCTTAGAATGGAATGGAATTGAATTGATTGTATATAACCTAAGTTTATAAAATTACTTGATTTATTTTAACCTAAGTTTTATTATTCATGTAATGAATTGGAATGGAATTGAATTGATTGTATATAACCTAAGTTTATTAAATTAATTGATTAATTTAACCTAAGTTTTATTATTCACTTGAGTTAAATAGAGAAATTATGTTTTTGCAAATCTCGAGCTGTTAGTTCAATTTTTCAAGCTGTTAGTGCATTTTCTCAAGCTGTTAATTGTTTTATAAACTAAGTTTATAAAATAACTTGATTAATTTTAACCTAAGTTTTTTTATTCATGGAATGAAATGGAATTGAATTGATTGTATATAACCTAAGTTTATAAAATTACTTGATTAATTTTAACTTAATTTTTATTATTCATGGAATGGAATTGATTATATATAACCTAAGTTTATAAAAGTACTTGATAAATTTTTACCTAAGTTTTATTATTTTGGAATGGAATGGAAGTGAACTGATTGTATATAACCTAATTTTATAAAATTAGTTAATTAGTTTTAACCTAAATTTTTTATTCATGGAATAGAATGGAATTGATTTGATTATAGATAAGTTAAGTTTATAAACTTAGTTGATTAATTTTAACCTAATTTTTATTATTTATGGAATTGAATGGAATGGAATTTAATTGAGTTGATTGTATATAACTAAAGTTTATAAAATTACTTGATAAAGTTTAACATAATTTTTATTATTCGTGGAATGGAATTGAATTTAATTGATTATATGCAACCTATGTTTATAAAATTATATTATCAATAATGATTTATATAACCTAAGTTTATAAAATTATTTGATTAAATTTAACCTAAGTTTTATTATTCATGGAATGAAATTGAATTGAATTGATTGTATATAATCTAAGTTTATAAAATTACTTGATTAGTTTTAACATAAGTTTTATTATTCATTGATTGGAATGGAATGAAATTGAATTGATTGTATATAACCTAAGTTTATAAAATTACTTAATTAATTTTAACCTAAGTTTTATTATTCACTAAAGTTAAATTGAGAAATTATGTTTTTGCAAATCTCGAGCTGTTAGTTTAATTTCTCAAGCTGTTAGTGCATTTTCTCAAGTTGTTAAGTGTTTTATAAACTAAGTTTATAAAATTATTTGATTAATTTTAACCTAAATTTTATTATACACGGAATGGAAGGGAATGCAATGGAAATGAATTGATTGTATATAACCAAAGTTTATAAAATTAATTGATTTATTTTAACCTAAGTTTTATTATTACTGGAATGGATTGAAATTGAATTGATCGTATATAACCTAAGTTTGTAAAATCATTTGATTAATTTTAACCTAAGTTTTGTTATTCACTTGAGTTAAATTGAGAAATTATGTTTTTGCAAATCTCGAGCTGTTAGTTCAATTTCTCAAGTTGTTATTGCATTTTCTCAAGCTGTTAAGTGTTTTTTAATCTAAGTTATAAAATTACTTGATTAATTTTAACCTTAGTTTTATTATTCATAGAATGGAATAGAATAAAATGAAATGAATTGATTGTATATAACCTAAGTTTATAAAATTACTTGATTAATTTTAACTTAAGTTTTATTATTCATGGAATGGAATTGAATTGAATTGAATTGATTATATACAACCTATGTTTATAAAATTATATTATTAATAATGATTTATATAACCTAAGTTTATAAAATTGTATTATTAATATTGATTGTATATAACCTAAGTTTATAAAATTACTTGATTAATTTTAAACAACGTTTAAATATTCATAGAATGGAATAGAATGGAATTGAATTGATTCAATATAACCTAAGTTTCTAAAATTACTTGATTAATTTTAACCTAAGTTTTATTATTAATGGAATGGAATGAAATGAAATTGAATTGATTGTATATAACCTAAATTTATAAATTTAATTGATTAATTTTAACCTAAGTTTTATTATTCACTTGAGTTAAATTGAGAAATTATGTTTTTTGCAAATCTCGAGCTGTTAGTTCAATTTCTCTAGCAGTTGGTGCATTTTCTCAAGCTGTTAAGTGTTTTATAAACTAAGTTCATAAAAATACTTGATTAATTTTAACCTAAGTTTTATTATTCTTAGAATGGAATGGAATTGAATTGATTGTATATAACCTAAGTTTATAAAATTACTTGATTTATTTTAACCTAAGTTTTATTATTCATGTAATGAATTGGAATGGAATTGAATTGATTGTATATAACCTAAGTTTATTAAATTAATTGATTAATTTAACCTAAGTTTTATTATTCACTTGAGTTAAATAGAGAAATTATGTTTTTGCAAATCTCGAGCTTTAGTTCAATTTCTCAAGCTGTTAGTGCATTTTCTCAAGCTGTTAATCGTTTTATAAACTAAGTTTATAAAATAACTTGATTAATTTTAACCTAAAATTTTTTATTTATGGAATGAAATGGAATTGAATTGATTGTATATAACCTAAGTTTATAAAATTACTTGATTAATTTTAACTTAAGTTTTATTATTCATGGAATGGAGTTGATTATATATAACCTAAGTTTATAAAATTACTTGAAAAATTTTAACCTAAGCTTTATTATTTTGGAATGGAATGGAAGTGAACTGATTGTATATAACCTAATTTTATAAAATTACTTAATTAGTTTTAACCTAAATTTTTTATTCATGGAATGGAATGAAATTGATTTGATTATAGATAAGCTAAGTTTATAAACTTAGTTGATTAATTTTAACCTAATTTTTATTATTTATGGAATTGAATGGAATGGAATTTAATTGAGTTGATTGTATATAACTAAAGTTTAAAAAATTACTTGATAAAGTTTAACATAATTTTTATTATTCGTGGAATGGAATAGAATGGAATGGAATTGAATTGAATTGATTATATGCAACCAATGTTTATAAAATTATATTATTAATAATGATTTATATAACCTAAGTTTATAAAATTATTTGATTAAATTTAACCTAAGTTTTATTATTCATGGAATGAAATTGAACTGAATTGATTGTATATAATCTAAGTTTATAAAATTACTTGATTAATTTTAACATAAGTTTTATTATTCATTGATTGGAATGGAATGGAATTGAATTGATTGTATATAACCTAAGTTTATAAAATTACTTAATTAATTTTAACCTAAGTTTTATTTTTCACTAAAGTTAAATTGAGAAATTATGTTTTTGCAAATCTCGAGCTGTTAGTTTAATTTCTCAAGCTGTTTGTGCATTTTCTCAAGCTGTTAAGTGTTTTATAAACTAAGTTTATATAATTATTTGATTAATTTTAACCTAAATTTTATTATACACGGAATGGAAGGGAATGCAATGGAATTGAATTGATTGTATATAACCAAAGTTTATGAAATTAATTGATTAATTTTAACCTAAGTTTTATTATTACTGGAATAGAATGAAATTGAATTGATCGTATATAATCTAAGTTTATAAAATTATTTGATTAATTTTAACCTAAGTTTTGTTATTCACTTGAGTTAAATTGAGAAATTATGTTTTTGCAAATCTCGAGCTGTTAGTTCAATTTCTCAAACTGTTATTGCATTTTCTCAAGCTGTTAAGTGTTTTTTAATCTAAGTTTATAAACTTACTTGATTAATTTTAACCTTAGTTTTATTATTCATGGAATGGAATAGAATAAAATGAATTGAATTGATTGTATATAACCTAAGTTTATAAAACTATTTGATTAATTTTAATCTAAGTTTTATTATTCATTGAATGGAATGGAATAAAATTGAATTGATTGTATATAACGTAAGTTTATAAAATTAATTGATTAATTTAACCTAAGTTTTATTATTCACTTGAGTTAAATACAGGAATTATGTTTTTTTGCAAATCTCGAGCTGTTAGTTCAATTTCTCAAGCTGTTAGTGCATTTTCTCAAGCTGTTAAGTGTTTTATAAACTAAGTTTATAGAATTACTTTATCAATTTTAACCTAAGTTTTATTATTCATGGAATGTAATGGAATTGAATTGATTATATATAACCTAAGTTTATAAAATTATTTGATTAATTTTAACCTAAGTTTTATTATTCACTTGAGTTAAATTGAGAAATTATGTTTTTGCAAATCTCGAGCTGTTAGTTCAATTTCTCAAGCTGTTAGTGCATTTTCTCAAGCTGTTAAGGGTATGTTTGGTATGGGGAATTATACGGGGGGAAATGGAAATAGAAATGATTCCATTGTTTGTTTGGAGATGAGAATTGCAAGTTGAGAAATAAGGAATTTCATTTCTCTATATCTAATTCTCTCTCAAATAGAGAAAAATGGAGAGAATTACCAATTCCATTCCTAGGTTTTATTATTCACTAAAGTTAAATTGAGAAATTATGTTTTTGCAAATCTCGAGCTGTGTAAATAGTGTATTCTCGTAATATTCAGCACCTTTAATGATTCTACTATCAATCAGAAGAAGAAACTAGCTCAATAATTGTGAAATGATGAAGACAGACAAAATGAATGTTGAGAGAATATTTTGCTTTTTGGCGGCTGCTCCTTTTCATTCAATGTCAACCGTGTTTTTACAATGAAACCCTAGGAGCTATACATAGCTTCAATTAATTAACTATGAGACATTGACACCTTTGGCCCCTAGACTTTTTCAAGGAAACAAATTACAAGGAAATAAATACAAGACTAAATACTAAGTAAATAATTATTACAAAACAACTCCTTATGATCGAAATTAAATGTCTAACCATCTCCCCCTTTTCGATCATTTAGGAGGTCCTGGAACTCTGGCATGATCTGTTGTTTCTCGGAGTCCAAGGATGACGTCAAAGCGTCTGGTCACTTGTCTCATATGCAGCCGTTCGTTCAAGAGGTCAATGCCGCTGAGCATATCCTGTATCTCATTTGGTGAGCATCTTTGTTGTGGATCTGGTTGAGCGTCAAAGTCTTGAACTTTCTGTGTAAGCGCGGCTCGAACCAATCTGAGTGTACCATCGGAGTAACAAGGAAGATCCTCAAAGCGCATGTACCTTTTATGGCCCTTGTAATTGACAAAAATGACACCCGGGTCTCCAGAGAGTACAACTCTGTAGGCCGGATGATGGGCTAGGAGGAAGCTGTCTTATTCCGGTGCTCGTAGGCCCACTTTAACCAACGCGCTCTCGATCGCCATTTGGAAGTCTCTGAGGCACATAATGATCGGGCGGCGGTTCATGCTTCGAATTAGGGCACCTACGGCAGTCATGTGGGTCAGACGTTTTCTGATGCGATTTTTCAAGCTGTTGTGTAAGAACTCAACGTCGTCCGCACTTATGAAGTCTAGGTCATTCTCGAAGATGTCATCACCCGTGCCATCTTCTCTTTCTACTTGGAAGGAGGGATAGTAGACTTTGGCTCTTTTACACATGGTTATGGTTCGGAGTTTCTTAATCTTCGATTTTGAGACCTTTGGCCTTCTTTCTCGGAGCATTAGTTGGTAGTATTCGGCCTGTTCAGCTTTGGATACATTTGTTAGTTCCATAAGTAGCCATCTGCTGAAGGATCCAGGCTTCTTTCTGAATATCATTTTGAATCTCTCTTCTAAGTACGGGTTCTGAAACTGCTCCGGGGGAAACTTCTGTAGAAATTCTTTGAGGCCCTGAACGGGGGGTTCTTCGATTTCAGACCTTTTAGCTTCAAGAAGCTTTATGATTGTCCCCCGCCGTTCTTGTCGAAGTTTGTCTTTCTCTTCTTGTGGCAGTTTTTGTACGTCACCTTTTGAATACTGACCTACCCAGAATATGTCATCTTTTCTATTGACACCAGGTCCTTCTGGAGTTTCAACAAAGCAATCAACCCTTTTGGTTTGAGAAGGACCTGGTTGTTCGGTTTGTTGGACTGGAGGAGGGCTTGGGGATCTTAGAGGGCTTAGGACAATATCGGATTCTTTGAGTGACTGGGGAGCTTGAATAGATGAAAGAATTTCTTCTTGAGGGGCTGGCGGTGGTGAGTTTAGGAAGTTAAAGGAATAGGATGAAGTTTTTTTCGTTGGAGATTCGGGTTCAGGCTTAGGAATTATCACCGGTTCGCTGTCGTCAATATCGGAGTCTGAATCAGAAACCAATATGATTTCAACTTTCTCATGAGGTTCCTCGAACTCTACTATAGCTGTCATCGGATCCAGTGGAGCTGGACCTCGAACATGGGCTCGTCTTCTATCATTAAGAATTCCTGAGCCTCCTGCCTCTGTTCCCCTGACCCCTGAAACTCTGTCCCTTCTGTGGTCTCTGCTCCCCCTATTAACAGCATGGGGTCCTCATACTGAACTTTTTGCCTTTTCTCCCCCTCATGACGATCAGGGTCGTCCCGATCGTCATGTTTCCTTTTCGGAGCCTCCGCCTGAGGGCGGCACTGGAGTTCGATTACCGCCGACTCGAGGCGGTCCATTCGGGAATTAATCTGCTCTTGGACTTGAAGAATTAATCGTGTAAGCGCATCAATCTTGTCCGAGAGCTCCACGATCTGGTTTTGGACTGAATAGGATCCTGGTGGAGTGGCAGCTCCGGAAGCGACACCCTTACCCTTTATAAGTGATAGAAGGGCAGTGTGACGTTCCTCGGCAGCTTCCCTTTGGGCGTCCAGGTCAGCCCGGGTAATCACTCCGGCTGCCGTTAACATCTCCAAGTTGATCGGGGGATGGTCGGAATTGGATGGTGTTGATTGAGCCACTCCCGGTCTTCCGTCCGTCTTTTCTGGCTCCTGTATAGGACGCTCAGATCCGGAAGTTTGAGGAGCTGCCACAGAGGCTGCTCTTGGGGATGCCATGGAGGCATCGTGCGGTGTTTGTATATGTGGGGATGGAATTGTGAAATAAGGAAGTTCGGTCACATGGGGAGGAGTGTGACCTCTTTCAACACCGCCACTCTCCGAATGAGAGGGCGATGGTGTATGTGCTATGACCCCGTGGAATGAAGTGGTTTCCCTTTGAGGGGAAACCAAGTGGGTGGTGGTGGTGATTTCGACCGTTGGACTGACGGTCTTATGGTGGGGAGTCCGGCTAATCGGGCTTAGTTCACCCTCGGATGGAATACTTATCGCTCGCACAACAGAGACGGTTCTTTCTAATTCCGCCGTCTCTGCTGCCTCACCACCTGCTCCCTCGCTCACCAACACATGCTCCCTCTCACCGATACCCACAGATTGTTGAACTTCCACCTGAGCTCCCTCATCCTCACTCATGTTGACCTCACCTTCGAATTGGTTAGTCTCAGTCAGTTCTGACTAAGACTCGTCCGGATAACACTCTTGAATGTACGCCCGAACCCGTTCAAACCCCCTTTACCTCATTAGCAGAGATAGTGGAATTGACATTATTTGCACTGTAGGGGCCCCCTTTGGCAGAGTTAGCTTTTGAATTGCCACAGTGGGGTAGACGTCTGCCTCTGGACGTTTGTGGATATCTTCATCATTGTCCATGGCATACTGGATGATGAGCTGCAGAAACCGCTGTAGAGGTACGTATTTTCTTCCTTTCTTGGTTCCCCTCTCTACGTGGACTCGTCTTAATTCCTCGAAGAGGAAAGCAGCATAATCCACATGTCGGTCAAAGGCAAAGCCGGTGAACATGGCTAGTACCTGAGCCGATGCGGAATCGTGGCCGGAGTGCTTCGCGGTGAAGCACTTGTTTATAACATCAAAGAGGATCCGCCAGTGAGATTGAAGATTTTTGGTGCGGAAATCTGAGGGTTTGGAAAGAGGGCCATCATAACCCAGGGGTTGGATTTCAGTTAGGGTTTCGGTGATGGATGGGTTGGGATCAAAGTGCTCGCGGGTTGGTAGGTAGAATTCGGCGGGTAGGTGAAGGATATGGCGTATGGCGGGTATGGTGAGTTTGACTGGAACACAGTCGATGGTGGATGTAAAGTGTGGTTCGGTGTCAGCAACATACTGCAATCTGGTCTAGAATTGTTGCAGATGGATCTGGGAACAGCAATGGCGGTGGATAAGGCGTAATAGATTGGGTGGCAAGTGAGGATGTCAAATGCAAGGGTTTGGGGTTCTTTGGTTAGGATGGAGACGTCGAGCTGCCAGTTGTGTGGAATAAACTCGACGAACTCGGCGTTGGGAAGGATGGATTGTTCTGGGAGTTGAGCGTTATTATTTGGGATGGGGGGATGGGGTATGGTAAGATTAACTGCCGGTTCCATCATCCTGCAATGGTGCATCAGAGTTAGAATAATAAGACTTTAAATGATAAGGCATTGATGTGAAGTCTAGATTAGTGTGAAACAGAAACTGCCTGATCTGTTTAGCATCGGGTCTTTATCAGTAGAATAAAATTCTACTAATAAAGGCCAAAGTCAATCGTTAAGAGACCGATGTTAGATCAGACCTTTTCACTCAAACACTAGTCCTAACTCTAATCAATGGTGCACCGTAATGAAAATATTTTTGGATTTTTAAGTTATAGTGAAAATGCAAAAATGGAAAAAAAATGCTAAGTGTTGGATTTCGGAGGGTCCGAATTCGGATGAACAGTGTCACCGAATTCGGATCAAGTCGAAATCCGCATGATGCATGAAATGTGGTGTGGGGGGCCGAATTCGGATGATGTGATAAGACGGGCCGAATTCGGATGTGGTCTGAAAAGCATGGAAGTGGAGATGTGGGTGGTGGTCCGAATTCGATTGGTGCATGAGCATGGTCCGAATTTGGATGTTGTGCGAATGGAAAATGTTATGTATGTAATGAAGACAAAAGACCGAATCCGGATGGAACACAAAGTCGGATGAGGACCGAATTCGGATCCCATCCGAGTTCGGATGAACAGGACAGAAACACTTAGGCTTGAATGTAATTTTGAAAAATGTGAAGGATCGAATTCGGATCAACAGAGGTCCGAATTCGGATCTACAGTGGTCCGAATTCGGTTTAGTTACTTTGAAAAAGTTGAAAATTAGACTAAGTGGGACATCCGAATTCGGACATCCGAAGATGCATGCAGCAGTTAATGAGTTCATGCAATTTATCCAATCTGGATCTGTTAGGGCTTCATCCACATGAGCGGGCTCTATCATACTAAGGAATGATGCGAAGAGACATTCATTAGCAGACGCCCTACGAGTTTGGACTCATGTTGAAACATCACTAATGATTTGATCTGTTGGGTGACTTCGGGTCCATTTAATATCGTGTGGAAGGGGTGCTCGGGATGGAACCTCAGTGGTTAATGTGGGGATGGATGAAGATTCATGGTCAATGGTTTCAAATGATGGTACCACTGGTTCCGGTTCGAAATCCAAGTGTTCAGGTGAAGGAAGGATTGTTGGTATTATATGTGAGGGTATAATAGGAGTAGATTCAACTGCGGATGTGTCGGTGGATGATGTAGATGGATGAGGGTATGTGGATGCAGACGGAGCGGAGAAACTTTGTGGCGCAGTTGAACTGAAAGGATTACCTACATTATTGACAACATTAGACACACTAGCGTTAGGACCGAAAAATTCAACATAAAAAGGATCAAACAAATTGACTAAATCAGAAGAAGAAAAAGAAATGGGGTTAATAAAGAGTCTCCAGGCATTTGAGTAATGCGAGGTCTTGATTGATCAACTTCGGGTGCCAGTTCAGCCAACTCATCAAATGTGACATGCACACTTTCATTGACTGTTCTGGTTCGGGTATTGAATGCGCGATACACCTTCGAGTTGGATGAGTATCCAATGAAGATCGCTTCATCCGCCTTTTCGTTAAACTTCCCGAGGTTGTCTTTGTCGTTCAGCACATAGCACCTGCAAACAAATACACGTAAGTACTTGATAAATGGTACTTTATTCAAAAAGAGTTGGCAAGGAGTTTTGTTAAAGCGCTTATGGATAATGGAGCGATTTTGTGTATAGCAAGCTGTTGATACGGCTTCGGCCCACAAGAACGAAGGTAGCTTTGAGTATGTGAGCATTGTACGAGCGGCTTCCACAAGCGTACGGTTACGCCTTTCCACGACCCCATTTTGTTGAGGCGTTCGAGCAGCAGAATATTGATGCTGAATACCTTTGGATCGAAGGAAGCCCTCAACTACCGAGTTCTTGAACTCCGTGCCGTTATCAGATCTGATTGATTGCACTGACAGCTGTTGTTGGGTCTCGACACTCTTGATAAAATCTATGATTTCTTGAGCTGTCTCGTCCTTGGAACGCAAGAACCTGACCCAGGTATATCGTGAATAGTCATCAACGATAACCAACACATATCGTTTCCCGTTTATGCTTTGAGTCCGCATCGGTCCGCATAAATCCATGTTAAGTAACTCCAATACTCTTTTTGTTGATGGTTCGGGCTTTGGTTTGTGAGATGATCGTTTCATCTTTCCTTTCTCACAAGCTCCACACAGATGGTCCTTTTCATAGCACAGTTCAGGAAGACCTTTAACCAATTGTTTCGCAGCCAGCTTGTTGATATTATCAAAGTTCAAATGGGATAATCTTCGATGCCACAACCAAGAGTCTTTTGAAGAGGCTTTTGATAATAAGCAAATGTTATCCTTCACTATTAGCTTGGCTACGTCAATGGTGTAGAGGTTAGAGTTTCGGGAACCTGTTAGGATTTCTTTTCCATCCATACTCTTTACACTGCAGTTCTTAGCTCTAAAAGTTACCTCTAGTCCTTTGTCACAGAGCTGTCCTATGCTAAAAAGATTATGTGATAACCCCTCAACATAGTCAACGTCCTTGATGACTAGATTATTTAGTCTGAAAAGGAAATAAATTCATATAATGAAAAACTATATGCATTCAAACGCATCCATTTTAAATTCACAATCAAACCGTGTTCTGAACCGAGATGTTCAGAAAACATGATGAGTTAAGATCGGGTCCTGGCTGTGTGCACAGAAGCCAAACGTGTCGGTTTAAGCACAACCGACAAGCAAAAGAACGGGTCCTAGTCTATGGTAACTAGAAGCCATATCATTGAAGAACGGGTCTTGATTAGAAGTAACCAAGAACCATCTGCATAAAGATCACACAACTTTGGGTACCCACCTCAATATGGGTCCCTTTTTGTTAGGAGTTCCAGATTTATATGGCACGTGTACAGTTTTAGGAACCCATTTAGCATTTGCGTGTGGTCCGGATGCAGAACCCTTTGGAATCCATTGAAGATTGGATTTATTGGGCTTTGGAACCTTAGGCGCTGAAATTGCCTTTGGTTTTTGTCTTTTTGAGATCTTTTTGACCGTTGCTTTGGTTTTGGGCCTTGGCAACGGACAAGTCTCAATTTTATTTGATGCCGATGATGCAATATTTTTTGTTTTCTTTTTCCGAATTCGTTTAGCAGGATATGGCACGAAAGCATTCATTTCAGGAACTTGTCGTCTATAGCGAGTTGGACATAGATTAAATAATTCACTTAACGAGTACTTTAACGAAACAACAGAATTCGGTACATCATTACATGCATTGTCACACACATTGTTACACAAATTGTCTTTAGAGATTACAGACATCCTATCTCTAGTAACAAATTCATTTGGCATTATAACCTTCTTCACAAAAAAACTCGAAAAATCCAGCATGGTGGTCTTTGGGACTCTCCTTATATGATCTGTAGGAACAAAACGATTAGAGTCAGTAAGCATGGAAGATTTAGACTTGACAGAATTTTCTTTTTGTTGGTGAGTGGGTTTCTTAAAAGACTTGGATTTGATCTGAGTCTTTTTAGAAACCTCATTCTTAAAAGGCTTTGAACACTCACCTTTATAAATGACAGAAGAAGTCTCAGCTTTGGCCTTACCTTTATTTGATGACACATATGGAATTTTGGTGGAATGAGAAACTGTTTGTTCTTTTGAAAAATCTTTCAACTTTTGAGAAACCATTTCAAAATTTTCTCTGTAGACAGTTACTTCCACAGATTGTTGAAAAGTTTGAGTTTGATTTACCAATTCCTCTTCGCTCCTAAGAAGAGCATCTTGAAGACCAAGAGCTTTCTTTTGAGACGACTTCAATTCCTTTTCTAAAACAGTGATTTGTTGTTGAAAAACTTTTGCAGGAATATAAATTTGAGGAGTTGATTTTACAGTATCTGTTTTCAATTCAGCTTCTGAATAAGTTGACAAGAAGTCTTCCTCTAAAGTGGGTACTCTAGAGGGATAACTCTCGTTAAGTTCTTCATATTGAAAAGAAATTTCTTTTTCTATATGAGCAACGCGTTTCTCATTTTCTTGGTTTAAAACATCTTTTGAAGACTCAAAAAAGAAAGATTTAAGACTGGCTCCCATATAATTCATGTCATAAAATAAAGGTAAAACATTTTGTGCTTTTTCCAAATATTTAGGATTTGTAAAACCGATTCCTTGTTTAGAATAGTAAAACCTAGTTTCTTTGGGCTGATTTAAGTGGATAGTTTGTTCTGTTTGACCCCTTTTTAAAAATGCATCGTCAAGGGTCTTTATTCGTGAGTACAAACTTATCCTCTCTTCTTCAATCATTTTATATTTTTTTAAACTGTCTATATTTTCCATATTTACCGTATCTAACTGTTTTGTAAGTACAGAAATTTCTTCTTTTAAAGAGAGTTTTTCTTTTGATAACGTGTCCATGCAAGATTCAAGATATATATTCCTGTCCTGAACATCTACTTTTTCGATTAACATCTGTTTTATAACGTTGTGATTAGTTAACCACTTTGAATGAAATAATTCAGACGACTCTTTTAAAGTTTGAGCTTGATGTTCAGCCTGTACACACTTTGCAGTTTCAGCATTTAATCTAGCTTGTAGATCAAGAATATGTGTGTGCAATGTACATTCATTATCTACAAATAAATTATTTACATGTGCAGGAATGTAACAGGAATATACCTCAGTTATCTCAGAACCGGATGTAGAGCATTCAGGATCGTTGGTTGTGGTCATCAGACATGCTGGTGGATTTTTCAATGTTTCCCCCTCAGCAGAATGATCTGAAGTTTCAGCAGTGGAAACGGCACAGTTCTCCAACCCAATACGATCAACCAGGTAACAGTTCTTGACCTTGTCATCCTCCTCGTCGGTATCTTCAGCATCCCAGTAATCTTCCTGGGCGACGAGGGCCAGCGCATTTGTTTTTTTCTTGGCGGCCTCCAGCTTTCTCTCGTAGTAGCCGACGTCTCTGTCGAAATTATTCTTGCACTCCCGAGCAAAGTGGCCCGGTTTACCACACTTGTAACAGAGACGCTCATCTGTTGCTTTTGGCTCGTCTGCTCTCGGCCGTCATCTCTCCTCTCCGCCGGCCTCTTATCGGCACGACGATGCTCTCTGCTGTCATCTCTCTTTCGATCTCTTCTGTCAGGCTCTCTCCTCTCATCTCGGCGGTCATCCCTTCGATCGTCACGCCTATCATAATCCCGCCTGTCGTCCCTTCGATCATCGCACCTACCGTCTCGCATTTCATAACGGCGATCATCTCGATAGTTGCGTCTATCGTCATACCTCCTCTCATCCCGATCATCCCTACGGTAATCTTCCCTGCGATAATCATCGCGTCGTTCATCCCTTCTATCATCAGAGTACCTCCGCGGACCGGTGTCATAACAGAGTTGATTGTTAGTCTTGTTCGAAAACCGTCTTTGTTGGAGACGATTAGTCCACAAGGCTATCTGTTCTTGTATCGTGGCCTCTTCCTCATCAAGTACCTGACGTGGAGGAGAGGCATACCTGCACTGGGATGATGATGAACCTGGAGCAAAGGATGGTGTTGGAATACTCGTGTTGGTAATCAAGGCGAGTGAATCATTCGGTTTCATCCCAGTATTGACAGATAACAACAAAGATGCCAATTAATTCGCCATCAGTTTTTGTTGATCCACATCCCCTTGATACTTCTTTAGCTCCTTAAAGACAACGTTGATTGATACCTCAGGAATGTTCAGGACTCGCTTCGTGGCCCGGCATACGATCTGCCACTCGGGGGCTAAGGCTGCAAAGAACTGGATGTTGATGTCATCCCTGTCCTTCTTGATGTGCAGTTTGTTCAATTCATTAAGGACCGCACAAAACCTGGTAAACGTAGCCTGCAGAGATTCCCCATCTTTGGCTTGGAATTCTGGAAACTTAGCCTCGCCTCCTCAATCTTGGCACGATCATCGAGATCTACCCCCAGCATTTGGACTTCTAATTTGTCCCACATTTCCTTGGCAGACATTTTGCTGTCTACGCCAACCAGAATATCAGTGGGGAGGGCCTGATAGATTAAGTATTCTGCCCTCTTATCGGCATGTTGTCTGTCTCTCTCGGCGTCATTGGCCGGTTCTCGTTCACCTTTAGACGTTAAGACAGGGGGTCAGCCTCAGGTCGTGCTGCTATTTCCCGATAATAGATGACGGGACCTTCTGAGATGGACTGAAGCATTAAATTCCCAAGCGGTTGCATCCCAACGAATTTGAGGAACAAGGATTTCCATTGTTCATACTCATCGGAATAGAGAACAGGTGGTCTGTTCTCAGATCCGAGTACGAGAGCTTCGCGAGAGATGATATTTGGTGCTGATGAAAGAGATAAGATTTTTAGAGGTGGAAACTGGACACGGATGGGGTGGACTTAGGAAGAATAGCACTGTGGATGGTGCTAATTCGGATAAGACACTGATTTCGGATGGAATGGTATTTCGGATGAACTGATTTCGGATGAACAGTGTTTCGAATGGTAAGAATCGAATTTGGATGAAATGGGTTTCGGATTAAAAGCCGAATTCGGATGAACAGTGAATTCGGATGGAGGGCCTACTTTGGGTGGACAACCTAATTCGGATGGTAGTTCGGATGTGGGCGAATACGGATGCTTAGAAGGCTGATGGACCGAATTCGGGTGAACCGGATTCGGAGGAACAGTGATGGGTTCGGATGGGGAACTTCGGATGGACAGTTTGCGGTTCGGAGGAAATGAGGGAACCGAATTCGGATGGACCGAATTCGGGTGAACAGTGGACAGGGCTTAGGAAAATGTCCAGGTAGGGGACCTAATTCGGTTGGTCCGAGTTCGGGTGATCCGAAATGGATATGGTCCGAATTTAAATATTAAAAAATTAAGCACAAGTCCAAACCAGTAAAATGGGAATGCCTTATCTGAACTTCGGTTGGTCCGAAGTTCGGATGGGACCGAAGTAGGGTCCGAAATAGACAGTGGGAGGTCCGAAATTCTCCTAAGGTTGGTCCGAATTGGACCGAAGTGAGGTCCGAACTAGGATGATGTTTGGTCCGAATTGGGATCTTAAATGGTCCGAATTGCTACAGTAACAGGTCCGAATTACAGCAGGTTTTAGCAGTTTTCTAAGGCAGAACATAGCAGAGGTCGATTTGTTCAGTTTTAAAGCCTAAAAAAGTTTCTAAATGATTGATAAACTATTTTAAACACTTTTGGTGACTTAAAATAACTCAAAACACTTAAAATCGGTAAAGAACAAGCTAAAAACCCACTAAAAACCCATATTTTTAAAATTTTTAAAAACTCCGATTCTTGATGATTTGTATGGAAATATGGAAGTGAATGAACTCGAAATCAGTATATGAAGATATTGTGATGATTATAAGACTATAAGAACACAAGAAACACGTAAAAACAGAGAAAAAGAAGATCTAACCAAATGGAGAATGAAGAACACGAAGAACACAAGAAAACCCAGCAGAATCCGTAATATTCAGTTGAAATCCACCTTTTGGGCTTTGATACCAATTATAAATAGTGTATTCCCGTAATATTCAGCACCTTTAATGATTCTACTATCAATCACAAGAAGAAACTAGCTCAATAATTGTGAAATGATGAAGAAAGACAAAATGAATGTTGAGAGAATATTTTGCTTTTTGGCGGCTGCTCCTTTTCATTCAATGTCAACCGTGTTTTTACAATGAAACCCTAGGAGCTATACATAGCTTCAATTAATTAACTATGAGACATTGAAACCTCTGGCCCCTAGACTTTTACAAGGAAACAAATTACAACGAAATAAATACAAGACTAAATACTAAGTAAATAATTATTACAAAACAACTCCCTAAGATCGAAATTAAATGTCTAACAAGCTGTTAGTTTAATTTCTCAAGCTGTTAGTGCATTTTCTCAAGCTGTTAAGTGTTTTATAAACTAAGTTTACAAAATTACTTGAATAATTTTAACCTAAATTTTATTATACATGGAATGGAATGGAATGAAATGGAATTGAATTGATTGTATATAACCAAAGTTTATAAAATTAATTGATTAATTTTAACCTAAGTTTTAATGGAATGGAATGAAATTGAATTGACCGTATATAACCTAATTTTATAAAATTATTTGATTAATTCTAACCTAAGTTTTATTATTCACTTTAAATTGAGAAATTATGTTTTTGCAAATCTCGAGCTGTTAGTTCAATTTCTCAAGCTGTAATTGCATTTTCTCAAACTGTTAAGTGTGTTTTATAAACTAAGTTTATAAAATTATTTGATTAATTTTAACCTTAGTTTTATTATTCATGGAACGGAATGGAATAAAATGGAATTGAATTGATTGTATATAACCTAACTTTATAAAATTATTTGATTAATTTTGGCTTAAGTTTTATTATTCATGGAATGAAATGAAATGAAATTGAATTGATTGTATATAACCTAAGTTTATAAAATTAATTGATTAATTTAACCTAAGTTTTATTATTCACTTAAGTTAAATAGAGGAATTATGTTTTTTGCAAATCTCGAGCGGTTAATTTAATTTCTCAAGCTGTTATTGCATTTTCTCAAGGTGTTAAGTGTTTTATAAATTAAGTTTATAAAATTACTTGTTTAATTTTAACCTAAATTTTATTATACATGGAATGGAATGGAATGACATGGAATTGAATTGATTGTATATAACCAAAGTTTATAAAATTAAATGATTAATTTTAACCTAAATTTTATTATTAATGGAATGGAATGGAATTGAATTGATCGTATATAACCTAAGTTTATAAAATTACTTGATTAATTTTAACCTAAATTTTATTATTTATGGAATGGAATTGAATTGATTGTATATAACCAAAGTTTATTAAATTACTTGATAAGTTTAACCTAAGTTTTATTATTCATGGATGGAATGGAATGGAATTGAATTGAATTGAATTGATAATATATAACTGAAGTTTATAAAATTACTTGATTAAAATTAACCTAAGTTTTATTATTAATGGAATCGAATTGAATTGAGTTGATTTTATATAACCTATGTTTAAAAAATTACTTGATTAATTTTAATCTAAGTTTTATTATTCATGGAATGGAATGGAATTGACTATATATTACCTAAGTTTATAAAATTATTTGACTAAATTTAACCTAAGTTTTATTATTCATGGAATGAAATTGAATTGAATTGATTGTATATAATCTAAGTTTATAAAATTACTTGATTAATTTTAACCTAAGTTTTATTATTCATGGATTGGAATGGAATGGAATTGAATTGAATGTATATAACCTAAGTTCATGAAATTACTTAATTAAGTTTAACCTAAATTTTATTATTCACTAAAGTTAAATTGAGAAATTATGTTTTTGCAAATCTCGAGCTGTTAGTTTAATTTCTCAAGCTGTTTGTGCATTTTCTCAAGCTGTTAAGTGTTTTATAAACTAAGTTTATAAAATTACTTGATTAATTTTAACCAAAATTTTATTATACATGGAATGGAATGGAATGACATGGAATTGAATTGATTGTATATAACCAAAGTTTATAAAATTAAATGATTAATTTTAACATATGTTTTATTATTAATGGATTGGAATGGAATTGAATTGATCGTATATAACCTAAGTTTATAAAATTACTTGATTAATTTTAACCTAACTTTTATTATTCACTTGAGTTAAATTGAGAAATTATGTTTTTACAAATCTTGAGCTGTTAGTTTAATTTCTCAAGCTGTTATTGCATTTTCTCAAACTGTTTAGTGTTTTATAAACTAAGTTTATAAAATTACTTGATTAATTTTAACCTTAGTTTTATTATTCATGGAACGGAATGGAATAAAATGGAATTGAATTGATTGTATATAACTTAACTTTATAAAATTATTTGATTAAGTTTGGCCAAAGTTTTATTATTAAAGGAATGAAATGAAATGAAACTGAATTGATAAGTTTATAAAAATAATTGATTAATTTAACCTAAGTTGTATTATTCACTTGAGTTAAATAGAGGAATTATGTTTTTGCAAATCTCGAGCTGTTAGTTCAATTTTTTAAGCTGTTAGTGCATTTTCTCAAGCTGTTAAGTGTTTTATAAACTAAGTTTATAAAATTACTTCACTAATTTTAACCTAAGTTTTATTATTCATGGAATGTAATGGAATTGAATTTATTATATATAACCTAAGTTTATTAAAATACTTGATTAATTTTAACCTAAGTTTTATTATTCACTTGAGTTAAATTGAGAAATTATGTTTTTGCAAATCTCGAGCTGTTAGTTCAATTTCTCAAGCTGTTAGTGCATTTTCTAAAGTTGTTATGTGTTTTATAAACTAAGTTTATAACATTACTTGATTAATTTTAACCGAAATTTTATTATACATGGAATGGAATGACATGGAATTGAATTGATTGTATATAACCAAAGTTTATAAAATTAAATGATTAATTTTAACCTATGTTTTATTATTAATGGATTGGAATGGAATTGAATTGATCGTATATAACCTAAGTTTATAAAATTACTTGATTAATTTTAACCTAAGTTTTATTATTCACTAGAGTTAAATTGAGAAATAATGTTTTTGCAAATCTCGAGCGGTTAGTTTAATTTCTCAAGCTGTTATTGCATTTTCTCAAGCTGTTAAGTGTTTTATAAACTAAGTTTATAAAATTACTTGATTAATTTTAACCTAAATTTTATTATACATGGAATGGAATGGAAGGACATGGAATTGAATTGATTGTATATAACCAAAGTTTATAAAATTAAATGATTAATTTTAACCTAAGTTTTATTATTAATGGAATGGAATTGAATTGATCGTATATAACCTAAGTTCATAAAATTACTTGATTAATTTTAACCTAAATTTTATTATTTATGGAATGGAATTGAATTGATTGTATATAACCAAAGTTTATTAAATTACTTGATTAATTTTAACCTAAGTTTTATTATTCATGGATGGAATGGAATGGAATTAAATTGAATTGATAATATATAACTGAAGTTTATAAAATTACTTGATTAAATTTAACCTAAATTTTATTATTCATGGAATGGAATTGAATGGAATTGAATTGAGTTGATTTTATATAACCTAAGTTTAAAAAGTTACTTGATTAATTTTAATCTAAGTTTTATTATTCATGGAATGAAATTGAATGGAATGGAAAGGAATTGTCTATATATTACCTAAGTTTATAAAATAATTTGATTAAATTTAACCTAAGTTTTATTATTCATGGAATGAAATTGAATTGAATTGATTGTATATAATCTAAGTTTATAAAATTACTTGATTAATTTTAACCTAAGTTTTATTATTCATGGATTGGAATGGAATGGAATTGAATTGATTGTATATAACCTAAGTTTATAAAATTACTTAATTAATTTTAACCTAAATTTTATTATTCACTAAAGTTAAATTGAGAAATTATGTTTTTGCAAATCTCGAGCTGTTAGTTTAATTTTTCAAGCTGTTTGTGCATTTTCTCAAGCTGTTAAGTGTTTTATAAACTAAGTTTATAAAATTACTTGATTATTTTTAACCGAAATTTTATTATACATGGAATGGAATTGAATTGATTGTATATAACCAAAGTTTATAAAATTAAATGATTAATTTTAACCTATGTTTTATTATTAATGTATTGGAATGAAATTGAATTGATCGTATATAACCTAAGTTTATAAAACTACTTGATTAATTTTAACCTAAGTTTTATTATTCACTAGAGTTAAATTGAGAAATTATGTTTTTGCAAATCTCGAGCTGTTAGTTTAATTTCTCAAGCTGTTATTGCATTTTTTTCATACTGTTTAGTGTTTTATAAACTAAGTTTATAAAATTAATTGATTAATTTTAACCTTAGTTTTATTATTCATGGAACAGAATGGAATAAAATGGAATTGAATTGATTGTATATAACCTAACTTTATAAAATTATTTGATTAATTTTGGCCAAAGCTTTCTTATTCATGGAATGAAATGAAATGAAATTGAATTGATCGTATATAACCTAAGTTCATAAAATTAATTGATTAATTTAACCTAAGTTTTATTATTCACTTGAGTTAAATAGAGGAATTACGTTTGCAAATCTCGAGCGGTTAGTTCAATTTTTCAAGCTGTTAGTGCATTTTCTCAAGCTGTTAAGTGTTTTATAAACTAAGTTTATAAAATTACTTGATTAATTTTAACCTAAGTTTTATTATTCTTGGAATGTAATGGAATTGAATTTATTATATATAACCTAAGTTTATAAAATTACTTGATTAATTTTAACCTAAGTTTTATTATTCACTTGAGTTAATTTGAGAAATTATGTTTTCGCAAATCTCGAGCTGTTAGTTCAATTTCTCAAACTGTTAGTGCATTTTCTCAAGCTGTTAAGTGTTTTATAAACTAAGTTTATAAAATTACTTGATTAATTTTAACCAAAATTTTATTATACATGGAATGAAATGGAATGACATGGAATTGAATTGATTGTATATAACCAAAGTTTATAAAATTAAATCATTAATTTTAACCTATGTTTTATTATTAATAGATTGGAATGGAATTGAATTGATCGTATATAACCTAAGTTTATAAAATTACTTGATTAATTTTAACCTAACTTTTATTATTCACTAGAGTTAAATTGAGAAATTATTTTTTACAAATCTTGAGCTGTTAGTTTAATTTCTCAAACTGTTATTGCATTTTCTCAAACTGTTTAGTGTTTTATAAACTAAGTTTATAGAATTACTTGATTAATTTTAACCTTAGTTTTATTATTCATGGAACGGAATGGAATAAAATGGAATTGAATTGATTGTATATAACCTAACTTTATAAAATTATTTGATTAAGTTTGGCCAAAGTTTTATTATTCAAGGAATGAAATGAAATGAAATTGAATTGATAAGTTTAAAAAAATAATTGATTAATTTAACCTAAGTTGTATTATTCACTTGAGTTAAATAGAGGAATTATGTTTTTGCATATCTCGAGCTGTTAGTTCAATTTTTTAAGCTGTTAGTGCATTTTCTCATGCTGTTAAGTGTTTTATAAACTACGTTTATAAAATTACTTGATTAATTTTAACCTAAGTTTTATTATTCATGGAATGTAATGGAATTGAATTTATTATATATAACCTAAGTTTATAAAATTACTTGATTAATTTTAACCTAAGTTTTATTATTCACTTGAGTTAATTTGAGAAATTATGTTTTTGCAAATCTCGAGCTGTTAGTTCAATTTCTCAAGCTGTTAGTGCATTTTCTAAAGCTGTTATGTGTTTTATAAACTAAGTTTATAAATTACTTGATTAATTTTAACCGAAATTTTATTATACATGGAATGGAATGACATGGAATTGAATTGATTGTATATAACCAAAGTTTATAAAATTAAATGATTAATTTTAACCTATGTTTTATTATTAATGGATTGGAATGGAATTGAATTGATCGTATATAACCTAAGTTTATAAAATTACTTGATTAAGTTTAACCTAAGTTTTATTATTCACTAGAGTTAAATTGAGAAATTATGTTTTTGCAAATCTCGAGCTGTTAGTTAAATTTCTCAAGATGTTATTGCATTTTTTCATACTGTTTAGTGTTTTATAAACTAAGTTTATAAAATTACTTGATTAATTTTAACCTTAGTTTTATTATTCATGGAACGGAATGGAATAAAATGGAATTGAATTGATTGTATATAACCTAACTTTATAAAATTATTTGATTAATTTTGGCCAAAGCTTTCTTATTCATGGAATGAAATGAAATGAAATTGAATTGATCGTATATGACCTAAGTTTAAAAAATTAATTGATTAATTTAACCTAAGTTTTATTATTTACTTGAGTTAAATAGAGGAATTATGTTTTTGCAAATCTCGAGCTGTTAGTTCAATTTTTCAAGCTGTTAGTGCATTTTCTCCAGCTGTTAAATGTTTTTTAAACTAAGTTTATAAAATTACTTGATTAATTTTAACCTAAGTTTTATTATTCATGGAATGTAATGGAATTGAATTTATTATATATAACCTAAGTTTATAAAATTACTTGATTAATTTTAACCTAAGTTTTATTATTCACTTGAGTTAAATTGAGAAATTATGTTTTTGCAAATCTCGAGCTGTTAGTTCAATTTCTCAAGCTGTTAGTGCATTTTCTAAAGCTGTTATGTGTTTTATAAACTAAGTTTATGAAATTACTTGATTAATTTTAACCTAAGTTTTATTATTAACGGAATGGAATGGTATTGAATTGATTGTATATAACCTAAGTTTATAAAATTACTTGGTTAATTTTGACCTAAGTTTTATTATTCATGTAATGAAATGGAATGGAATTGAATTGATTGTATATAACGTAAGTTTATAAAATTAATTGATTAATTTAAACTAAGTTTTATTATTCACTTGAGTTAAATTGAGAAATAATGTTTTTGCAAATCTCGAGCGGTTAGTTTAATTTCTCAAGCTGTTATTGCATTTTCTCAAGCTGTTAAGTGTTTTATAAACTAAGTTTATAAAATTACTTGATTAATTTTAACCTAAATTTTATTATACATGGAATGGAATGGAATGACATGGAATTGAATTGATTGTATATAACCAAAGTTTATAAAATTAAATGATTAATTTTAACCTAAGTTTTATTATTAATTGAATGGAATGGAATTGAATTGATCGTATATAACCTAAGTTTATAAAATTACTTGATTAATTTTAACCTAAATTTTATTATTTATGGAATGGAATTGAATTGATTGTATATAACCAAAGTTTATTAAATTACTTGATTAATTTTAACCTAAGTTTTATTATTCATGGATGGAATGGAATGGAATTGAATTGAATTGATAATATATAACTGAAGTTTATAAAATTACTTGATTAAATTTAACCTAAGTTTTATTATTCATGGAATGAAATTGAATGGAATTGAATTGAGTTGATTTTATATAACCTAAGTTTAAAAAATTACTTGATTAATTTTAATCTAAGTTTTATTATTCATGGAATGGAATGGAATTGACTATATATTACCTAAGTTTATAAAATAATTTGATTAAATTTAACCTAAGTTTTATTATTCATGGAATGAAATTGAATTGAATTGATTGTATATAATCTAAGTTTATAAAATTACTTGATTAATTTTAACCTAAGTTTTATTATTCATGGATTGGAATGGAATGGAATTGAATTGATTGTATATAACCTAAGTTTATAAAATTACTTAATTAATTTTAACCTAAATTTTATTATTCACTAAAGTTAAATTGAGAAATTATGTTTTTGCAAATCTCGAGCTGTTAGTTTACTTTCTCAAGCTGTTTGTGCATTTTCTCAAGCTGTTAAGTGTTTTATAAACTAAGTTTATAAAATTACTTGATTAATTTTAACCGAAATTTTATTATACATGGAATGGAATGGAATGACATGGAATTGAAATGATTGTATATAACCAAAGTTTATAAAATTAAATGATTAATTTTAACCTATGTTTTATTATTAATGGATTGGAATGGAATTGAATTGATCGTATATAACCTAAGTTAATAAAATTACTTGATTAATTTTAACCTAAGTTTTATTATTCACTAGAGTTAAATTGAGAAATTATATTTTTGCAAATCTCGAGCTGCTAGTTTAATTTCTCAAGCTGTTATTGCATTTTCTCATACTGTTTAGTGTTTTAAAAACTAAGTTTATAAAATTAATTGATTAATTTTGGCCAAAGCTTTCTTATTCATGGTATGAAATGAAATGAAATTGAATTGATCGTATATAACCTAAGTTTATAAAATTAATAGATTAATTTAACCTAAGTTTTATTATTCACTTGAGTTAAATAGAGGAATTACGTTTTTGCAAATCTCGAGCGGTTAGTTCAATTTTTCAAGCTGTTAGTGCATTTTCTCAAGCTGTTTAGTGTTTTATAAACGAAGTATATAAAATTACTTGATTAAATTTAACCTAAGTTTTATTATTCATGGAATGTAATGGAATTGAATTTATTATATATAACCTAAGTTTATAAAATTACTTGATTAATTTTAACCTAAGTTTTATTATTCACTTGAGTTAAATTGAGAAATTATGTTTTTGCAAATCTCGAGCTGTTAGTTCAATTTCTCAAGCTGTTAGTGCATTTTCTAAAGCTGTTATGTGTTTTATAAACTAAGTTTATGAAATTACTTAATTAATTTTAACCTAAGTTTTATTATTAACGGAATGGAATGGTATTGAATTGATTGTATATAACCTAAGTTTATAAAATTACTTTATTAATTTTGACCTAAGTTTTATTATTCATGTAATGAAATGGAATGGAATTGTATTGATCGTATATAACGTAAGTTTATAAAATTAATTGATTAATTTAAACTAAGTTTTATTATTCACTTGAGTTAAATTGAGAAAAAATGTTTTTGCAAATCTCGAGCGGTTAGTTTAATTTCTCAAGCTGTTATTGCATTTTCTCAAGCTGTTAAGTGTTTTATAAACTAAGTTTATAAAATTACTTGATTAATTTTAACCTAAATTTTATTATACATGGAATGGAATGGAATGACATGGAATTGAATTGATTGTATATAACCAAACTTTATAAAATTAAATGATTAATTTTAACCTAAGTTTTATTATTAATGGAATGGAATGGAATTGATCGTATATAGCCTAAGTTTATAAAATTACTTGATTAATTTTAACCTAAATTTTATTATTTATGGAATGGAATTGAATTGATTGTATATAACCAAAGTTTATCAAATTACTTGATTAAATTTAACCTAAGTTTCGTTATTCATGGAATGGAATTGAATTGAGTTGATTTTATATAACCTAAGTTTAAAAAATTACTTGATTAATTTTAATCTAAGTTTTATTATTCATGGAATGAAATTGAATGGAATGGAATGGAATTGACTATATATTACCCATGTTTAGAAAATTATTTGATTAAATTTAACCTAAGTTTTATTATTCATGGAATGAAATTGAATTGAATTGATTGTATATAATCTAAGTTTATAAAATTACTTGATTAATTTTAACCTAAGTTTTATTATTCATGGATTGGAATGGAATGGAATTGAATTGATTGTATATAACCTTAGTTTATAAAATTACTTAATTAATTTTAACCTAAATTTTATTATTCACTAAAGTTAAATTGAGAAATTATGTTTTTGCAAATCTCGAGCTGTTAGTTTAATTTCTCAAGCTGTTTGTGCATTTTCTCAAGCTGTTAAGTGTTTTATAAACTAAGTTTATAAAATTACTTGATTAATTTTAACCGAAATTTTATTATACATGGAATGGAATGGAATGACATGGAATTGAATTGATTGTATATAACCAAAGTTTATAAAATTAAATGATTAATTTTAACCTATGTTTTATTATTAATGGATTGGAATGGAATTGAATTGATCGTATATAACCTAAGTTTATAAAATTACTTGATTAAGTTTAACCTAAGTTTTATTAGTCACTAGAGTTAAATTGAGAAATTATGTTTTTGCAAATCTCGAGCTGTTAGTTAAATTTCTCAAGATGTTATTGCATTTTGTCATACTGTTTAGTGTTTTATAAACTAAGTTTATAAAATTACTTGATTAATTTTAACCTTAGTTTTATTATTCATGGAACGGAATGGAATAAAATGGAATTGAATTGATTGTATATAACCTAACTTTATAAAATTATTTGATTAATTTTGGCCAAAGCTTTCTTATTCATGGAATGAAATGAAATGAAATTGAATTGATCGTATATGACCTAAGTTTAAAAAATTAATTGATTAATTTAACCTAAGTTTTATTATTTACTTGAGTTAAATAGAGGAATTATGTTTTTGCAAATCTCGAGCTGTTAGTTCAATTTTTCAAGCTGTTAGTGCATTTTCTCAAGCTGTTAAATGTTTTTTAAACTAAGTTTATAAAATTACTTGATTAAATTTAACCTAAGTTTTATTATTCATGGAATGTAATGGAAATGAATTTATTATATATAACCTAAGTTTATAAAATTACTTGATTAATTTTAACCTAAGTTTTATTATTCACTTGAGTTAAATTGAGAAATTATGTTTTTGCAAATCTCGAGCTGTTAGTTCAATTTCTCAAGCTGTTAGTGCATTTTCTAAAGCTGTTATGTGTTTTATAAACTAAGTTTATGAAATTACTTGATTAATTTTAACCTAAGTTTTATTATTAACGGAATGGAATGGTATTGAATTGATTGTATATAACCTAAGTTTATAAAATTACTTGGTTAATTTTGACCTAAGTTTTATTATTCATGTAATGAAATGGAATGGAATTGAATTGATTGTATATAACGTAAGTTTATAAAATTAATTGATTAATTTAACCTAAGTTTTATTATTCACTTGAGTTAAATTGAGAAATAATGTTTTTGCAAATCTCGAGCGGTTAACTGTTTTATAAACTAAGTTTATAAAATTACTTGATTAATTTTAACCTAAATTTTATTATACATGGAATGGAATGGAATGACATGGAATTGAATTGATTGTATATAACCAATGTTTATAGAATTACTTGATTAATTTTAACCTAAGTTTTATTATATACGGAATGGAATGGAATAAAATGGAATTGAATTGATTGTATATAACCTAAGTTTATAAAATTATTTGATTAATCTTAACCTAAGTTTTATTATTCATGGAATGGAATGGAATTGAATTGATTGTATATAACCCAAGTTTATAATATTAATTGATTAATTTTAACCTAAGTTTTATTATTCACTTGAGTTAAATTGAGAAATTATGTTTTTGTAGTTTTTGCAAATATCGAGCTGTTAGTTCAATTTCTCAAGCTGTTAAGTGTTTTATAAACTAAGTTTATAAAATTACTTGATTAATTTTAACCTAAGTTTTATTATTCCTGGAATGTAATGGAATTGAATTGATTGTATATAACCTAAGTTTATAAAATTATTTGATTAATTTTAACCTAAGTTTTATTATTCATTTGAGTTAAATTGAGAAATTATGTTTTTGCAAATCTCGAGTTGTTAGTTCAATTTCTCAAGCTGTTAGTGTATTTTCTCAAGCTGTTAAGTGTTTTATAAACTAAGTTTATGAAATTACTTGATTAATTTTAACCTAAGTTTTATTATTAACGGAATGGAATGGTATTGAATTGATTGTATATAACCTAAGTTTATAAAATTACTTTATTAATTTTGACATAAGATTTATTAGTCATGTAATGAAATGGAATGAAATTGAATTGATTGTATATAACGTAAGTTTATAAAATTAATTGATTAATTTAACCTAAGTTTTATTATTTACTTGAGTTAAATTGAGAAATAATGTTTTTGCAAATCTCGAGCTGTTAGTGTAATTTCTCAAGCTGTTATTGCATTTTCTCAAGCTGTAAAATATTTTATAAACTAAGTTAATAAAATAACTTGATTAAATTTAACCTAACTTTAATTATTCATGGAATGGAATGGAATTGAATTGATTGTATATTCACGGAATTTAATGGAATTGAATTGATTGTATATTTGCTATGTTTAGAAAATTATTTATTTAATTTAAACCTAAGCTTTATTATTCACGGAATGTGTGGAATGTAATTGAATTGATTATATATAACCTAAGTTTATAAAAGTATTTGATTAATTTTAACTTAAGTTTTATTATTTATGGAATGGAATTTGTTAGACATTTAATTTCGATCATATGGAGTTATTTTTTAATAATTATTTACTTAGCATTTAGCTTTGTATTTATTTCCTTGTAATTTATTTCTATGTAAAAGTCTAGGGGGCAATTGTGTCAATGCCTCATAGTTAATTAAATGGAGCTATAAAGCTCCTAGGGTTTGCTTTATGTAATTTACGGTTGACATATTGTATACAAACATTCCAGCCGCCACTTGCACATTCTCTCTACATTCCTATTGTCTTCTTAATCATAACCTAATTATTGAGCATAGTTCTTCTTGGGATATGATAAAGAGCTTATAAAGGTGTTGAATATATTCGGGAATAGTGTTTTACAATTGGTATCAGAGCCCAAAAGGTGGATTTCAACTTAATTTTCACGGATTCTGCTGGGTTTTCTACTTGTTCTTCGTGTTCTTCATCACTCCATTCGGTTAGATCATCTATTTCTCTGTTTTTCTGCGTTTGGTGTGTTATTATAGTCTTATAATCATCACAATATCATCATATATTGATTTCTAGCTCATTAAGTTCCATCTTTCCATCCAAATCATCAAGAACCGGATATTTAAACAAGTTTGAAAATATGGGTTTTTAGTGGGTTTTAGCTTGTGCTTTACTGATTTTTAAGTGTTTTGGTTTATTTTAAATCATCAAAAGTGTTTAAAATAGTTTCCCAATCATTTAGAAACTTTTTTAGGCTTTAAATCTGCTAAAACACACATCTGAACGTTCTGCCTTAGAAAATCTTCTTAAAACCTGCTGTATATCGGACCATTCACTGTAGCATTTCGGACCAATTAAGATCCCAATTCGGACCATATATAACCCTAGTTCGGACCTCATTTCGGTCCAATTCGGACCAGACTTAGGTGTATTTCAGACCATTTCGTGCCCATTTTGGACCATCATTCGGTCCCATCCGAACTTCGGACCATCCAAAGTTCAGATCAGGCATTCCCATTTTACCATTTTGGACTTGTGCTTTAATTGTTAAATTCCCACTTCGGACCATATCCATTTCGGACCATCCAAATTCGGTCCCCTTCCTGGACATTTTTCCTAAGTGCATGTCCACTGTTCACCCGAATTCGGACCATCCGAATTCGGTTCCATCACCACATCCGAACCACATACTGTTCTCCGAAGTACCCTATCCGAAGTCATCACTGTTCATCCGAATCCGGTTCATCCGAATTCGGTCCATCAGACTTCATAGCATCCGAACTAGGTCCCTACCTTGTCCACTTACAGTATCCATCCGAATTCGACCCCATCCGAATTAGGTCTCCCATCCGAACTCACACTTCATCTGAATTAGGTCTTTGTCCGAACCCCTGCCCATCCGAAATGGTGCCCATCCGAAATACTGTTCACCCGAACTGTTGATCATACGTATTACATTTCATCCGAAATCATTCTTTCATCCGAATTAGCACCATCCACAGTGCTATTCTTCCACAGTCCAGCCCATCCGTTTCAAGTTTCCACCTTTAAGATCTCGTCTTTTTCATCAGCACCAAAATCATGTCTCGTGAAGCTCTCGTACTCGGATCTAAGAACAGACCACCTGTTCTCTATCCCGATGAGTATGAACAATGGAAATCCCGGTTCCTCAAATTTGTTGGAATGCAACCGCTTGGGAATTTAATGCTTCAGTCCATCTCCGAGGGTCCCGTCATCTATTATCGGGAAATAGCAGCCAGACCCGAGGCTGACCCCCTGTCTTAGCCTCAAAAGTTGAACGAGAACCGACTAATGACGCCGAGAGAGACAGACAGCATGCCGATAAGAGGGCGGAATATTTGATCTATCAGGCCCTCCCCACTGATATTCTGGTTGGCGTAGACAGCAAAATGTCTGCCAAAGAAATGTGGGACGAATTGGAAGTCCTAATGCTGGGGGCAGATCTCGATGATAGGGCCAAGATTGAGGAGGCCAAGGCTATGTTTACAGAATTCCGAGCCAAAGACGGGGAATCTCTGCAAGCTACGTGTACAAGGTTTTGTGTGGTCCTAAATGAATTGAACAAACTGCACATTAAAAAAGACAGGGATGACATAAACATCCAGTTCTTTGCAACCTTAGCCCCCGAATGGCAGATCGCATGCCGGGCCACGAAACGCGTCCTGAACATTCCTGAGGTATCCATTAACGTCGTCTTCAAGGAGCTAAAGAAGTATCAAGGGGATGTGGATCAACAAAAACTGATGGCGAATCAATTGGCATCTATGCTGCTATCAACCAACACCGGAATGAAACCCAATGATTCACTAGCCTTGATTACCAACACGAATATTCCAACTCCATCCTTTGCTCCAGGTTCATCATCATCGCAGTGCAGGTATGCCTCTCCTCCACGTCCGGTACTTGATGAGGAAGAGGCCACAATACAGGAACAAATAGCCTTGTGGACCAATCGTCTCCAACAACGACGGTTTTCCAACAAGACTAACAATCAACTCCATTATGACACCGGTCCACGGAGGTACTCAGATGATCGAAGGGATGAACGACGCGATGATTATCGCAGGGACGATTACCGAAGGGATGATCGGGATGAGAGGAGGTATGACGATAGACGCGACTATCGAGATGATCGTCGTTATGAAAGGCGAGACGATAGGCACGAGGATCGAAGGGACGACATGCGGGACTATGATAGGTGGGACGATCGTCGAGATGATCGTAGGGACGACCACAGAGATGAGAGGAGAGAGCCTGAAAGAAGGGAAAGAAGGAGAGATGATAGCAGAGAACATCTTCGTGCTGACAAAAGGCCGGCTGAGAGAAGAGAGGATAGAGCGCGGGCCGATGAACCCAAAGCCGCAGAAGAGCGTCTCTGTTATAAGTGTGCAAAACCTGGCCACTTTGCTCGGGGGTGCAACAAAAAATTTGACAGAGACATCGGCTATTATGAGCGAAAGCTGGAGGCCGCGAAGAAAAGAACCGACGCGATGGCCCTCGTCGCCCAGGAAGATTACTGGGATACTGAAGACACCGACGAGGAGGATCACAAGGGCAAAAACTGCTATATGGTTGATCGTTTAAGGTTGGATCACTGTGCCATTTCCACTGCTGAGACTTTAGATCATGCTGCTGAGGGGGAGACATTGAAAAATCACCAGCATGTCTGATGACCACAACCAACGATCCCGAATGCTCTTCATCCGGTTCTGAGACAAATGAGGTATATTCCTCTTACATTCCAGAACACGTAAATAATTTATTTGTAAATAATGAATGTACATTGCACACACATATTCTTGATCTTCAAGCAAGGTTAAATGCTGAAACTGCAAAGTGTGTACAGGCTGAACATCAAGCTCAAACTTTAAAAGAGTCGTCTGAATTATATCATTCAAAGTGGTTAACTAATCACAATGTTATAGAACAGATGTTAATCGAAAAAGTAGATGTTAAGGACAGGAATATATATCTTGAATCTTGTATGGACAGGTTATCAAAAGAAAAACTCTCATTAAAAGAAGAATTTTCTGTACTTAAAAAACAGTTAGATACGGTAAATATGGTAAATATAGTCAGTTTAGAAAAATATAAAATGATTAAAGAAGAAAGGATAAGTTTGTACTCACGAATAAAGACCATTGACGATGCATTTCTAAAAAGGGGTCAAACAAAACAAACTATCCACTTAAATCAGCCCAAAAAACTAGGTTTTACCATTCTAAACAAGGAACCAGATTTAATAATCCTAAATATTTGGAAAAGGCACAAAAAGTTTTACATTTATTTTATGACATGAATTAGATGGGAGCCGGTCTTAAATCTTTCTTTTTTGAGTCATCAAAAGAAGTTTTAAGCCAAGAAAATGAGAAACCTGTTACTCATAAAGAAAAAGAAATTTCTTTTCAATATGAAGAACTTAACGAGAGTTATCCTTCTAGAGTACCCACTTTAGAGGAAGACTTCTTGTCAACTTATTCAGAAGCTGAATTGAAAACAGATGCTGTAAAATCAACTCCTCAACTTTATATTCCTGCAAAAGTTCTTCAACAACAAATCACTGTTTTAGAAAAGGAATTGAAGTCGTCTCAAAAGAAAGCTCTTGATCTTCAAGATGCTCTTCTTAAGAGCGAAGAATAATTGGTAAATCAAACTTTTCAACAATCTGTGGAAGTAACTGTCTACAGAGAAAATTTTGAAATGGTTTCTCAAAAGTTGAAAGATTTTTCAAAAGAAAAAACAGTTTGTCATTCCACCAAAATTCCATATGTGTCATCAAATAAAGGTAAGGCCAAAGCTGAGACTTCTTCTTTCATTTATAAAGGTGAGTGTTCAAAACCGTTTAAAAATGAGGTTTCTAAAAAGACTTAGATCCAATCCAAGTCTTTTAAGAAACCCACTCACCAACAAAAAGAAAATTCTGTCAAGTCTAAATCTTCCATGCTTACTGACTCTAATCGTTTTGTTCCTACAGATCATATAAGAAGAGTTCCAAAAACCACCATGCTGGATTTTTCGAGTTATTTTGTGAAGAAGGCTATAATGCCAAATGAATTTGTTACTAGAGATAGGATGTCTGTAATCTCTAAACACAATTTGTGTAACAATGTGTGTGACAATGTGTGTGACAATGTGTGTAATGATGTACCGAATTCTGTTGCTTCATTAAAGTACTCTTTCAGTGAATTATTTAATCTATGTCCAACTCGCTATAGACGACAGGTTCCTGAAATGAATGCTTTCGTGCCATATCCTGTTAAACGAATTCGGAAAAAGAAAACAAAAAATGCTGCATCATTAGCCTCAAATAAAATTGAGACTTGTCTGTTGCCAAGGCCCAAAACCAAAGCAACGGTCAAAAAGGTCTCAAAAAGACAAAAACCAAAGGCAATTTCATCGCCTAAGGTTCCAAAGCCCAATAAATCCAATCTTCAATGGATTCCAAAGGGTTATGCATCTGGACCACACACAAATGCTAAATGGGTTCCTAACACTATACACGTGCCATATAATTCTGGAACTCCTAACAAAAAGGGACCCATATTGAGGTGGGTACCCAAAGTTGTGTGATCTTAATGCAGATGGTTCTTGGTTACTTCTGATCAAGACCCGTTCTTCAATGAAATGGCTTCTAGTTACCATAGACTAGAACCCGTTCTTTTGCTTGTCGGTTGTGCTTAAACCGACACGTTTGGCTTCTGTGCACACAGCTCAGGACCCGGTCTTAACTCTTCATGTTTTCTGAACATCTCGGTTCAGATCACGGTTTGATTGTAAATTAAAAATGGATGTGTTTGAATGCATATAGTTTTTCATTTGTATGAATTTATTTGCTTTTCAGGCTAAGTCCATTTGGTATATGGATTCGGGTTGCTCCAAGCATATGACGGGAAGAAGAGAATTGCTGTCCAACGTAGTTGAACAGTATTGCGGAATAGTAAAATTCGGTAACAACCATCAGGCTCATATCAAAGGATACGGGGACTAAGTTCTAAATAATCTAGTCATCAAGGACGTTGACTATGTTGAGGGATTATCACATAATCTTTTTAGCATAGGACAGCTCTGTGACAAAGGACTAGAGGTAACGTTTAGAGCTAAGAACTGCAGTGTAAAGAGTATGGATGGAAAAGAAATCCTATCAGGTTCCCGAAACTCTAACCTCTACACCATTGACGTAGCCAAGCTAATAGTGAAGGATAACATTTGCCTATTATCAAAAGCCTCTTCAAAAGACTCTTGGTTATGGCATCGAAGGTTCCCATTTGAATTTTGACAATATCAACAAGCTGGCTGCGAAACAATTGGTCAAAGGTCTCCCTGAATTGCGTTATGAAAATGACCATCTTTGTGGAGCTTGTGAGAAAGGAAAGATGAAACTATCATCTCACAAACCAAAGCCCGAACCATCAACGAAAAGAGTATTGCAGTTACTTCACATGGATTTATGCGGACCGATGCGGACTCAAAGCATAAACGGGAAGCGATATGTGTTGGTTATCGTTGATGACTATTCACGATATACCTGGGTCAGGTTCTTGTGATCCAAGGACGAGACAGCTCAAGAAATCATAGATTTTATCAAGACTGTCGAGACCCAACAGAAGCTGTCAGTGCAATCAATCAGATCTGATAACGGCACGGAGTTCAAGAACTCGGTAGTTGAGGGCTTGCTTCGATCCAAAGGTATTCAACATCAATATTCTGCTGCTCGAACGCCTCAACAAAATGGATTCGTGGAAAGGTGTAACCGTACGCTTGTGGAAGCCGCTCATACAATGCTCACATACACAAAGCTACCTCCATTCTTGTGGGCCGAAGCCGTATCAACAGCCTGCTATACACAAAATCGCTCCATTATCCATAAGCGCTTTAACAAAACTCCTTACCAACTCTTTTTAAATAAAGTGCCATTTATCAGGTACTTACGTGTATTTGGTTGTAGGTGCTATGTGCTAAACGACAAAGACAACCTCGGGAAGTTTAACGAAAAGGCGGATGAAGCGATCTTCATTGGATACTCATCCAACTCGAAGGCCTATCGCGCATTCAATATTCGAACCAGAACAGTCAATGAAAGTGTGCATGTCACATTTGATGAGTTGGCTGAACTGGCACCCGAAGTTGATCATTCAGGACCTCGCATTACTCAAATGCCTGGAGACTCTTCCAATAACCCCATTTCTTTTTCTTCTTCTGATTTGGTTAATTTGTTTGATCCTTTTTACGTAGAATTTTTCGGTCCTAATGCTAATGTGCCTAATCTTGTTAATAATGTAGGTAATCCTTCCAATTCAACTGCGCCACAAAGTTTCTCCACTCCATCTTTATCCACATCATACCCTCATCCATCAACATCATCCACCGATACATCCGCAGTTGAATCTACTCCTATAATTCCCTCACATATAATACCGACTATCCTTCCTTCACCTGAACTCTCGGAAATCGAACCGGAACCAGTGGTACCATCATTTGAAACCATTGACCATGAATCTTCATCCATCCCCACCTTAACCACTGAGATTCCATCCCGAGCATCCCTTTCACACGAAATTAAATGGACCCGAAGTCACCCAACAGATCAAATCATTGGTGATGTTACAACAGGAGTCCAAATTGGTAGGGCGTCTGCTAATGAATGCCTCTTCGCATCATTCCTTAACATGATAGAGCCCGCTCGTGTGGATGAAGCCCTAAAAGATCCAGATTGGATAGTTGCAATGCAAGAGGAACTCAACCAGTTTGAACAGCTAAGAGTATGGCGGTTAGTTCCCAAACCAAAAGACCGTACAGGGATCGGAACAAAGTGGATTTTTAAGAACAAACGAGATGAGAACGACACTGTGATAAGGAATAAAGCGAGACTTGTTGCCAAAGGCTACCGAAAACAAGAAGGGATAGATTATGACGAAACCTTCGCTCCAGTTGCACGGATCGAAGCGATCAGAATCTTCTTGGCGTACGCGGCACACAAGGACTTCAAAGTGTACCAAATGGACGTCAAGACTGCCTTTCTAAACGGTGAATTAAACGAAGAGGTGTACGTTGAACAACCACAAGGCTTTGTTGACACACATAAACCTGACCATGTTTATGTGCTCGTAAGCCCTCTATGGTTTAAAACAAGCACCTCGAGCATGGTATGATAGTCTTTCTAATTTCCTTATTTCTGTCGGATTCTGTAAAGGTGTAGTGGACACAACTCTGTTCACAAAAAGGGAAGGCCCACATATAATGCTAGTACAGATATATGTCGACGACATTATATTTGGATCTACTGACAGTAATTTTTGTAAGCATTTTTCAGCCCTAATGGAGTCCAGGTTCGAGATGAGTATGATGGGGGAAATGAACTTTTTCCTCGGATTACAAGTCAAACAACTTGAGGATGGGATTTTTGTGAACCAGTCGAAATATACTCTTGACATTCTCAAGAAGTATAAGTTAGACTCTTGCACGAGTATCGCAACTCCCATGGCCTCCAACTGTAAGTTAGACACTGATCCTTCTGGGAAAAGTGTCGATAATACAACTTGCAGAGGGATGATAGGATCCATGTTGTATTTGACTGCTAGTAGGCCAGATATAATGTTTTCAACATGTCTTTGTGCTAGATTTCAGGCCGACCCGAAAGAATCACACCTAACTGCGGTAATACGCATTTTTCGTTATCTTAAGGGTACACCCGATCTTGGTCTCTGGTATCCAAAGGGAACCGATTTCGATCTTACCGCTTTTTCAGATGCTGATTTTGCAGGTTGTAGAGTTGACAGAAAAAGCACGTCAGGAGGAATACAGTTCTTGGGAGATAGACCGGTGAGTTGGTCATCCAAAAAGCAGAATTGTGTTTCAACATCCACAGCTGAGGCTGAGTATGTAGCAGCTGCAAGCTGTTGCTCTCAAGTGCTGTGGATGAGAACACAATTACGCGATTATGGATTCTCACTCACCAATATCCCAATTTACTGTGATTCTCGAAGTGTTATTGCCATCTCTTGCAATCCCGTGCAGCACTCTAGAACGAAACACATAGATATCAGGTATCATTTTATTAAATATCACGTAGAAAAGGGAACCATTGAGTTGTATTTTGTTGGCACAGAATATCAACTTGCAGATATATTTACTAAAGCTTTAGACAAACCTCGTTTTCAGTTTTTAGTATCCCATATCGGCATGTTGAATCCGCCTTCCAATTAAATATCAGATATTGTCTTAAATAATTATATTTCAATCTATCATGTTTGAAATTCCTTTATTGTAGAAAATATCTGTTATTTAAATTTAAGGATTGTGTCACAAAATTGAAACTCAATATTTCCTTATCTATGTACATTTTTAATAATTAATGATTTTGACAAATTTCTGTGTGAATTGTTCATCACGGAGTGGGACACAAACATTATCCAGGTTTCTCTGTTTCTTTAAGGCTAAAAAGGGTTCACGAGCTTAATCTGAAAAAGACAAAAGGAAAGGAACATGTATTTATTTGAGGGGGAGTATAATTAGGATTTTAATTTTTGTAATTCTTTATTTTTTTTATTTTTTTTAAATTTTAGTAATTAATTTTTTTTAAATTTTAGGTTGGTTATATTTTAATTTAATTCTAAGTTTACTTTAATAGGTCAGAAAATCCCAAAAAGATTTTAATTGTTCAAATTTATCAAAAAGCCAAAAACATTTTAGTTTATTTTATTTTAGTTTATTTTATTTTATCTTTGTTAGATTTATTATTTCGATCCTAGGAGTTGATTTGTAATATTTATTGTCTTTGTAATTTGTCTTGTATTTAATTTCTATGTAATTTATGTTTATGTAATAGTATAGGGGCCAAATGTGCCAATGTGTGAAAGTTAATTAAAGGAGCCTAGAAAAGGCTCCTAGGGTTACTTTTGGTCACACGGTTGACATTTTGAATTGAATATTCCAGCCGCCACTGTTCACTTTGCTCTCATCATTCATATCGTCTCTTCTTCATTATATTACATTTATTGAGCTTGTTTCTTCATGTGTATGATAAGAAAATCATCAAGGTGCTGAAAATATACGGGAATACATCATTACAATTGGTATCAGAGCTCAGAGGGGTGGATTTAAACTGATTTAATACGGATTCTGCTGGGTTTCTTGAGTGTTCTTCGTGTTCTTCCATTATAACCGGTTAGATCTTCATTTTCCTTTGTTTTTCCGTGTTTCTTGTGTTATAATGGTCATATAAACACCACATTATTACTCTCTACTGATTTTAAGCTCACTTCGTTCCATAACCTTGTTAAAATCATCAAGAATCGGTTATTTTCAAGTTTGAAAATATGGGTTTTTTAAGTGGGTTTTTAACGTGTTCATGCTGTTTTTAAGTGTTTTTTTAGGTTATTTTAAATCACCAAAAGTGTTTAAAATAGTTTATAAATCATTTAGAACTGTTTTTAGGCTTTAAAACTGCTAAAAATCGAATTCTGCTCATTCTGCCTTAGAAATCGTAAAAAACCTGCTGTTTTTCGGATCACCACTGTAGCATTTCGGACCACCTAGGCACCAATTTCAGACCTCACATCACCCTAATTCGGACCTTATTTCGGACCATCCTTAGGTGCATTTCGGACCCCCCATAAGCCTATTTCGGACCACACTTCGGTCCCATCCGAACTTCGGACCATCCGAAGTTCAGATCAGGCTTCCATTTTCTCAATTGGGACTTGTTCTTAAAATTTTTCCTATTTCGGACCATACCCATTTCGGTCCATCCGGATTCGGACCTGTCCACTGTTCATCCGAATTCTGTCCTTCCGAATTCGGTCCCTAAGGTCCATCCGAAAATAGCTTCAACCGAACTCGGTCTCCAACCGTAGCACTGTTCATCCGAAGTCAGTTCATCCGAAATCAACCCATCCGAAATCCATCCATCCGAAACCAACCCATCCGAATTCACCCAATCCGAATTCGGTTCCCTCATCCGAAACACTGTTCATCCGAAGTCACACCATCCGAAATCAGAACCTTCTGTTTTCAGTCCAACCCATATGTGTCCAGTTTCCACCTCTAAGATCTTCATATTCTTAATCAGCACCCATCATCAGAATGTCTCGCGAAGCTCTAGTACTCGGATCTGAGAACAGACCACCAGTTCTCTATCCCGATGAGTACGAACAATGGAAATCCCGGTTCCTTAAGTTCGTTGGAATGCAACCTCTCGGGAACTTGATGCTTCAGTCTATATCCGAAGGACCCGTCATCTACTATCGAGAAATAGCTGCCAGACCTGAGGCTGACCCCCCTGTCCAAGCCTCTAAAGTTGAAAGAGACCCGGCAAATGACGCCGAGAGAGACCGACAGCACGCTGACAAGAGGGCGGAATATCTGATTTATCAAGCCCTCCCCACTGATATTTTGGTCGGTGTAGACAGCAAAATGTCTGCAAAAGAAATGTGGAACGAGCTAGAAGTCCAAATGCTGGGGCCAGATCTCGATGATCGTGCCAAAATCGAGGAGGCGAAGGCAAAGTTTACGGTATTCCGCGCCAAAGACGGGGAATCTCTGCAAGCCACATTCACCAGGTTCTGTGCAGTCCTTAACGAATTGAACAAACTGCACATCAAGAAGGATAGGGATGATATCAACATCCAATTTTTTGCTGCCTTAGCCCCTGAGTGGCAGCTTGCATGTCGGGCAACAAAAAGAGTCCTGAACATTCCTGAGGTCTCCATTAATGTCGTCTTTAAGGAGCTTAAAAAGTATCAAGGGGATGTCGATCAACAGAAGCTGATGGCAAATCAATTGGCCTCTCTACTGCTATCAGCCAACACAGGGTTGAAACCGAATGATTCGCTAGCCTTGATCACCAACACGCAGATTCCGACACCATCTTTTGCTCCTGGTTCTTCATCGTCTCGGTACAGGTATGCTTCTCCTCCGCGTGAGGTCTATGATGAGGAGGAAGCCTCGATACAAGAACAGATAGCCTTGTGGACCAACCGTCTCCAACAGCGACGGTTCTCAAACAAGACTAACAACCAACTCCGTTATGACACCGGTCCACGGAGGTACTCAGATGATAGGAGGGATGACCGCCGCGATGACTATCGCAGGGACGACTACCGAAGGGATGACAGGGATGATCGCCGATATGACGATAGACGCGACTATCGAGATGATCGCCGTTATGAAAGGCGAGATGATAGGCGCGATGATCGCAGGGATGACAGGCGGGACGATCGCAGGGATGATCATCGGGATGACCGCAGGGAAGAGAGACGAGAGCCCGAAAGAAGGGATAGGAGGCGTGATGATAGCCGTGAGCATCGCCGGGCTGATAAGAGGCCGGCGGAAAGGAGAGAGGACAGGCCAAGAGCTGATGAGCCAAAGGCTGCGGATGAACGTCTCTGCTATAAATGTGGCAAACCGGGCCACTTTGCTAGGGAATGCAAGAACAACTTCGACAGAGACATCGCGTACTACGAGAGAAAGCTCGAGGCAGCCAAGAAGAGAACGGATGCATTAGCCCTCGTCGCCCAGGAAGACTACGGGGATGCTGAAGATTCTGAAGACGAGGATGACAAGGGCAAGAATTGCTACATGGTTGATCGTATGGGGTTGGAGACATGTGCTGATTTCACTGTTGATAATCCAGATCATGCTGCTGAGGGGGAGACAATGACAAATCCACCAGCATGTCTGATGGCTACAACCAACGATCCCGAATGCTCCACATCCGGTTCTGAGTCCAATGAGGTATATTCCTGTTACATTCCTGCACATGTAAATAAATTTTTTGTAGATAATGAATGTACACTGCACACACAAATACTTGATCTACAAGATAGATTAAATGCTGAAACTGCAAGGTGTGTACAGGCTGAACATCAAGCTCATACTCTGAAAGAATCATATGAATTATATCATTCAAAATGGTTAACTAATCATAATGTAATAAAACAGATGTTGATAGAAAAAGTAGATGTTCAGGATAGGAATATATACCTTGAATCTTGCATGGAAACGCTTTGAAAAGATAAACTCTCTTTAAAAGAAGAAATTTCTGTTGTTACAAAACAATTAGATGTGGTAAATATGGAAAATATAGACAGTTTAGAAAAATACAAAATGATTGAAGAAGAAAGAATAAGTTTGTACTCAAGAATAAAGACCCTTGACGATGCATTTTTGAAGAGGGGTCAAACAGAACAAACTATCCATTTAAATCAGCCCAAAGAAACTAGGTTTTACCATTCTAAACAAGGAATTGGTTTTAAAATCCTAAATATTTGGAAAAAGCACAAAATGTTTTACCTGTATTTTATGACATGAATTATATGGGAGCCGGTCTTAAATCTTTCTTTTTTGAGTCATCAAAAGAAGTTTTAAACCAAGAAAATGAGAAACGTGTTGCGCGTAAAGATAAAGAAATTTCTTTTCAATATGAAGAACTTAACGAGAGTTATTCTTCTAGAGTACCCACTTTAGAGGAAGATCTCTCGTCAACTTATTCAGAAGCTGAATTGAAAACTGAAACTGTAAAATCAACTCCTCAACTTTATATTCCTGCAAAAGTTCTTCAACAAAAAATCATTGTTTTAGAAAAGGAATTGAAGTCGTCTCAAGAGAAAGCACTTGATCTTCAAGATGCTCTTCTTAAGAGAGAAGAAGAATTGGTAAATCAATCTTTTCAACAAACTGTGGAAGTCACTGTCTACAGAGAAAATTTTGAAATGGTTTCACAACAATTGAAAGATCTTTCAAA
>JAANYP010000114.1:291452-359754 GCA_020465985.1 Centrapalus pauciflorus
CAAGGTTGTGTGATATTAATGCAGATGGTTCTTGGTTACTTCTGATCAAGACCCGTGCTTCAAAGAAATGGCTTCTAGTTACCTTAGGCTAGGACCCATTCTTTTGCTTGTCGGTTGTGCTTAAACCGACACGTTTGGCTTCTGTGCACACAGCCTAGGACCCGGTCTTAACTCATCATGTTTTCTGAACATCTCGGTTCAGAAAACGGTTTGATTGTGAATTAAAAATGGATGTGTTTGAATGCATATAGTTTTTCATTATATGAATTTATGTGTTTTTCAGGCTAAGTCCATTTGGTATATGGATTCGGGTTGCTCCAAGCACATGACTAGAAGAAGAGAATTGCTGTCTAACGTTGTTGAACAGTATTGCGGAACTGTGAAATTCGGGAACAACCATCAGGCTCACATAAAAGGATACGGGGACTTAGTTCTAAATAATCTAGTCATCAAGGACGTTGACTATGTTGAGGGGTTATCTCATAATCTTTTTAGCATAGGACAGCTCTGCGACAAAGGACTAGAAGTAACGTTTAGGGCTAAGAATTGCAGTGTTAAGAGCGTGGATGGAAAAGAAATCTTAACTGGTTCTCGAAATTCTAACCTTTACACCATTGACGTAGCTAAGCTAATAGTGAAGGATAACATTTGCCTACTATCAAAAGCCTCTTCAAAAGACTCTTGGTTGGGGCATCGAAGATTATCCCATTTGAATTTTGATAATATCAACAAGCTGGCTGCGAAGCAATTGGTCAAAGGACTTCCTGAATTGCGCTACGAAAAGGACCATCTATGTGGAGCATGTGAGAAAGGAAAAATGAAACGATCATCTCACAAACCAAAGCCCGAACCATCAACAAAAAGAGTATTGGAGTTACTTCATATGGATTTGTGCGGACCAATGAGAACTCAAAGCATAAATGGAAAACGATATGTGTTGGTTATCGTTGATGATTATTCTTGATATACCTGGGTCAGGTTCTTGCGTTCCAAGGACGAGACAACTCAAGAAATCATTGATTTTATCAAGAGTGTCGAGACCCAACAGCAGCTGTCAGTGCAATCAATCAGCTCAGATAACGGCACGGAGTTCAAGAACTCAGTAGTGGAGGGCTTCCTTCGATCCAAAGGTGTTCAGCATCAATACTCTGCTGCTCGAAGACCTCAACAAAATGGGGTCGTGGAAAGGCGTAACCGTACGCTAGTGGAAGCCGCTCGTACAATGCTCACCTACTCAAAGCTACCTCCGTTCTTGTGGGCCGAAGCCGTATCAACAGCATGCTATACACAAAATCGCTCCATCATCCATAAGCGCTTTAACAAAACTCCTTACCAACTCTTTTTGAATAAATTACCATTTATCAAGTACTTACGTGTATTTGGTTGCAGGTGCTATGTGCTGAATGACAAAGACAACCTCGGGAAATTTAACGAAAAGGCGGATGAAGCGATCTTCATTGGATACTCATCCAACTCGAAGGCATATCGCGCATTCAATACCCGAACCAGAACATTCAATGAAAGTGTGCACGTCACATTTGATGAGTTGGCTGACCTGGCACCCGAAGTTGATCAATCAGGACCACGCATTACTCAAATGCCTGGAGACTCTTCGAATAACCCCATTTCTTTTTCTTCTTTTGATTTGGTTAATTTATTTGATCCTTTTTAGGTTGAATTTTTCGGTCCTAACGCTAGTGTTTCTAATGTTGTCAATAATGTAGGTGATCCTTCCAGTTCAACTGTGCCACAAAGTTTCTCGGCTCCATCTTCTTCAACGTACCCTCATCTATCCACATCATCCACCGACACATCCGCAGTTGAATCTACTCCTATAATACCCTCACATATAATACCAACAATTCTTCCTTCACCTGAACACTCGGGAATCGAACCTGAACCAGTGGTACCTTCATTTGAAACCATTGACCATGAATCCTCATCCATCCCCACATTAACCACAGAGGTTCCATCCCGAGCACCCTTCCACACGAGATCAAATGGACCCGAAGTCACCCAACAGAGCAAATCATTGGTGACATATCAACAGGAGTCCAAACTCGTAGGGCATCTGCTAATGAATGCCTCTTCGCATCATTCTTGAGTATGATAGAGCCCGCTCGTGTGGATGAAACCCTGACAGATCCAGATTGGATAGTTGCAATGCAAGAGGAACTCAACCAGTTTGAACAGCTAAGAGTATGGCGGTTAGTTCCCAAGCCAAAAGACCGTACAGTCATCGGAACGAAGTGGATCTTTAAGAACAAACGAGATGAAAACGGCATTGTGATAAGGAACAAAGCAAGACTTGTTGCCAAAGGCTACCGACAACAAGAAGGGATAGATTATGACGAGACCTTCGCTCCAGTTGCACGGATCGAAGCAATCAGAATCTTCTTGGCGTACGCGGCACACAAAGACTTCAAAGTGTACCAAATGGACGTCAAGACTGCCTTTCTAAACGGTGAACTTAACGAAGAGGTGTATGTTGAACAACCACAAGGCTTTGTTGATGCACATAAACCCGACCATGTTTATGTACTAGATAAAGCCCTCTATGGTTTAAAACAAGCACCTCGAGCATGGTATGATAGTCTTTCAAACTTCCTTATTTCTGCCGGTTTCTATAAAGGTGTGGTGGACACAACTCTGTTCACTAAAAAGGAAGGCCCACATATAATGCTAGTACAAATTTATGTCGACGATATTATATTTGGATCTACTGACAGTAATTTTTGTAAGGATTTTTCAGCCCTAATGGAGTCCAGGTTTGAGATGAGTATGATGGGGGAAATGAATTTTTTCGTCGGATTACAAGTCAAACAACTTGAGGATGAGATTTTTGTGAACCAGTCGAAATATACTCTTGACATTCTCAAAAAGTATAAGTTAGACTCTTGCACGAGTATCGCAACTCCCATGGCCTCCAACTGTAAGTTAGACACCGATCCTTCCGGGAAAAGTGTCGATAATACAACTTACAGAGGGATGATAGGATCCTTACTATACTTGACTGCCAGTAGGCCGGATATAGTGTTTTCAACATGTCTTTGTGCTAGATTTCAGGCCGACCCAAAAGAATCACACCTAACTGCGGTAAAACGCATTTTTCGTTATCTTAAGGGTACACCCGAACTTGGTCTATGGTATCCAAAGGGAACCGATTTCGATCTTACCGCGTTTTCAGATGCTGATTTTGCAGGTTGTAGAGTGGACAGAAAAAGCACATCGGGAGGAATACAGTTTTTAGGCGATAGACCGGTGAGTTGGTCTTCCAAAAAGCAGAATTGTGTATCCACATCTACAGCTGAGGCTGAGTATGTAGCAGCTGCAAGCTGTTGCTCTCAAGTGCTGTGGATGAGAACACAATTACGCGATTATGGGTTCTCACTCACCAATATCCCTATTTACTGTGATTCTCGAAGTGCAATTGCCATCTCTTGCAATCCCGTGCAGCACTCTCGAACAAAACACATAGATATCAGGTATCATTTTATTAAAGATCACGTTGAAAAGGGAACCATTGAGTTGTATTTTGTTGGCACGGAATATCAACTTGCAGATATATTTACTAAAGCTTTAGACGAACCTCATTTTCAGTTTTTAGTATCTCATATCGGCATGTTGAATCCGCCTTCCAATTAAATATCAGATATTGTCTTAAATAATTCTATTTCAATCTATCATGATTAAAATTCCTTTATTTTAGAAAATATCTGTTATTTAAATCTAAGGATTGTGTCAAAAAATTGAAACTCAATATTTCCTTATCTGAGTTTATTTATAATAATCAATGATCCTGACATATTGCTGTGTGAATTGTTTATCACGGAGTGGGATGCAAACAATATCCAGGTTTGTCTGTGCTTGAAAAGATAAAAAGGGGTTGTCGAGTTTTTGAATCTGAAAAAGAGAAGGAAAAGAACCGGTATTTATTTGAGGGGGAGTAGAGTTAGGATTTTAAATTTTATAATTCTGTGTTTCTTTTTATTTCTTTTATAGTTAAATCTTTAAATTTTAGGTTAGTCTTAATTTTTAATTTAATTTTAAGTTTTAATTTAATAGGTCAGAAAATCACAAAAAGATTTTAACTTTCAAATTTATCAAAAAGCCAAAAAGATTTTAGTTTACTTTATTTCATTTTATTTTAATTTCAAAATTAAAGAAAATACCAAAAATATTTTATTTTTTATTTTGAAGCCTCATCGAAAAACTCAAAAAGATGCAATAAAAATTGGGCCAAAATTTCTTTTTAATTTTGTTTTGATTAATTTCTTTAAAGGCCCATTTTATTTAATTTTGTGTGTGTTTGTTGAGTCCAATCCGGCGGCCCACATTCCATTTGGGCGCGGATCTCTTTTGACCCGGTACCCGACCCGCACGCGTTTAAATAGGGGCGGTCAACAGTCAACCTTTCACTTTCTTCATCTCCAAGATAGTTTCTTTCTTCTTCTCCTTGTTCCCGTCGACACCACCGCCCAAAAACCTCCATTTCTACGACTTGAAGTTTTTGCACCACCATTTTTCTTCATTTTTCTTGCATTTTCCTTCTTCGGCACTACCAGGTAACATATTTCTATCTTTATTTCAGTCTTTAACTTCATATATTGCTTGTTTGATTTTCAAAATTTTTCTAGTTTTTACTTTCGGTTTTTCTTCATTTTAGGTAGTTTAATGTGTTATATTTACTTAGTTGTAGTTAGATAAATTGTTCTCTATGTAATTTTAGACTAGGATCTGTAATCTCATGCATTTTTGTTAACATTTCAACTGTTCACGTTTATTTTTGCATGAACACATTAACTGCACTCATGCAGTTTCGGATGTCCGAATTCGGACCACCACCCGAATTCGGATGTCCGACTTAGACTAACTTCAAAATTTCCAAAGTACAAATCCAAGTTCGGACCACTGTTGATCCGAATTCGGGTCACTGTTGATCCAAATTCGGACCATCAAAGCAGGGGCAAAATTTTCAAAAATTGAAATTAGTCTAAGTATGTTCTCCACTGTTCATCCGAATTCGGATGATATCCGAATTCGGTTCCCATCCGAATTCTGGGTACCATCCGAACTCAGAACCTATCCATACCATTTCATGCATTTACATAAGGCATCATCCGAATTCGGACCATGTTCATGACCCATCCGAATTTGGACCACCTTCACTCATTTCATGTCTTACACTTCGGACCATCATCCGAATTCGGTCCCCAGTTTCACCTCATCCGAATTCGAACCCCCACTCATCAATCATGCATCATCCGATTTCGGATTGATCCGAATTCGGTGACACTGTTCATCCGAATTCGCACCATCCGAAATCCAACACTTAGAATTTTTTTATTTTTTCATTTTTCCATTTCTGCTTTTTCATATAAATTCAAAAATCACAAAAAATAGTTCCATCCAAGTGCACCTCTGATTAGAGTTAGGATTAGTGTTTGAGTGAAACGGTCTTATCTAACATCGGTCTCTTAACGATTGACTTTGGACTTTATTAGTAGAATTTTATTCTACTAATAAAGACCCGATGCTAAACAGATCAGACAATTTCTATTTCACACTCATCTAGACTTCACATCAATGCATTATCATCTCAAGTCTTTTGATTCTAACTTTGTTGCACTTTGCAGGATAATGGATCCCACAATCATTCTCACCGTACCCCATCCCCCCATCCCAAATAACAATGCTCAGCTACACGAGGAATCCATCCTACCCAGCGCCGAGTTTGTCGAGTTCATCCCACATAACTGGAAACTCGACGTTTCTATCCTTACAAAAGAAACCCAAACCCTTGCTTTCGACATCCTCACCCGCCATCCCATCTATTATGCACTATCCACTACCATAGCTGTTCCCCAGATATATCTCCAACAATTCTGGAACAGGCTACAATATATAACCGACCCCGAACCTCACTTCACCTCCACCATTGACTGCGTTCCAGTCAAAGTCACTACTTCTGCCATCCGCCACATTCTTCATCTACCCACAGAATACTACCTTCCCACCCGTGATTTATTCGACCCAAACCCATCCGTCTCTGAAACCCTAACTGAAATACAAACTCTAGGGTATGACGGTCCTCTTTCCAAACCATCAAACTTCCGCACGAAAAACCTTCAATCCCACTGGCGGATTCTATTCGATGTGCTTAACAAATGCTTCACCGCCAAGCATTCAGGTCATGACTCAGCGTCGGCCCAGGTATTAGCCATGTTCACCGGCTTTGCCTTTGACCGACACGTGGACTATGCTGCATTCATCTTTGAATAATTACGAAGAGTCTATGTCGAGAGAAGCACAAAGAAAGGCCGAAAGTATGTTCCTTTTCAAAGATTCCTACAACTCATCATACAGTGTGCAATGGATCAAGACGATGACATCCATGAGCGTCCGGAGGCTGATGTCTACCCCACAGTGGCAATTCAAAAGTTAACTCTGCCAAAGGGGGCCCCGACGGTACCGGTGATCAAAATTCCTCTATCCATTCTAACGAGGTCAAGGGGCACGGAGCGGGTAAGGGCTTATATAAGAGAGAGTTATTTGGATGAGTCTCAGTCCGAATCGACTGAGACTAACCAGTCCGAAGGTGAGCAAAGAGAGAGTGAGCATGAGGGCGTAAGGATGGATGTTCAACAGTCTATGGGTTTCGGTGAGCGGGAGACTGAGATTGTGAGAGAGGGAGAAGTAGGTGAGACGGCAGAGACGGCGGATTCCGAAAGAACCGTCTCTGTCGTAAGAGCGAGGGAAATTCAATCTGAGGGTGAACCAAGCCCTATTAGCCGGACTCCTCTTCATAAGACCGTCCGTCCAGCGGTCGCAATCACCCCTACCACCCACCTCATTCCACGGGGATCTTCCACATACTCCATCGCCCTCTCATTCGGAGAGTGGCGGTGTTGAAAGAGGTCACACTCCTCCCCACGTGACCGAACTTCCTTCATTCACGATTCCATCCCCACAAATACAAACCACGCACGATGCCTTTGTGGCATCCCCAAGAGCTGCCTCCGTGGCAGCTCAACAAACTTCCGGATCTGAGCGTCCTATACAGGAGCCAGAAATGACGGAAGGAAGACCGGGAGTGGCTCAATCAACGCCGTCCACTTCTGGCCATCTCCCAATCAATCTGGAGATGCTAACGGCAGCATTACGTGCTGCCGGAGTGATTACCCGGGCTGACCTGGACGCCCAAAGGGAAGCCGCCGAGGAACGTCATACCGCCCTTCTTTCACTAATTAAGGGTAAGTGTTTCGCCTCCGAAGCTGGCCCCCCACCAGGTTCCCATTCAGTCAATCATCAAATATCAGAGCTGTCGGACAAGATTGATGCGCTTAACCGTCTGATTCTGCAAGTCTAGGAACAGCTTAATTCCCGAATGGATCGCCTGGAGTCGGCAGTTATTGAACTCCAATGCCGCACTCAGGCCGAAGCCCCAAAAAGGAAACATGACGACCAGGACGACCCTGATCGTCATGAGGGGGAAAAGAGACGAAAAGTTCAATTTGAGGAGCCCATGCTGGGTATAGGGGGAGCAGAGACCACTGAGGGGTCTGAATTCCAAGGTTTAAGGGAAAAGAGTCAGGAGGCTCAGGAATATATGCTAATAGAAGACGAGCCCATGGTCGAGGGTCCAGCTCCACTGGATCCGATGACAGCTATGGTAGAATTTGAGGAGCCACACGAGAAAGTTGAAATCATATTGGTTTCTGATTCAGATTCTGATACCGAGGACAACCAACCCTTATTTACTCCTAAGCCTGAGCCTGAATCTCCAACGAAAAAATCCTCATCATCCTCTTTTGACTTCCTGAATTCACCACCTCGAGCCCATCAAGAAGAAATACTTTCATCCATCCAAGGTCCCTAGTCTTTAAAAGAATCCCACATTACCAGTAGCCCCCCAAGATCCCCAAGGCCTCCACCAGTCCAACAAACCCAACTCCCAGGGTCCTCCCAAACAAAAAGGGTCGACTGCTTCGATGAAACTCCAGAGGGCCCTGGCGTGTACAGAAAAGATGATTTATTCTGGGTAGATCACTATACAAAAGGCAAGGTTCATACACTGCCTCAGGAAGAAAAAGATCAAATGCGACAAGAACGGCGGGGGACTATCATAAAGCTTCTTGAAGCTAAAAAGGACGAGATCGAAGAACCCCCCGTTCAAGGCCTGAAAGAATTCCTGCAGAACTTTCCCTCGGAGCGGTTTCAGAATCCATATCTAGAAGAAAGATTCAAGATGGTATTCAGAAAGAAACCTGGAACCTTCAGCAGACGCCTACTCATGGAACTTACGAATGTCTCCAAAGCTGAACAGGCAGAATACTACCAATTGATGCTCCGGGAAAGAAGGTCTAAGGTGTCAAAATCAAAGATCAAAAAGCTCAAATCAATCACCATCTGCAAAAGAGCCAAAGTCTTCTATCCCTCCTATCAAGTGGAAAGAGAAGATGGTACGGGAGATGACATCTTTGAGTATGACCTTGACTACATAAGAGCGGATGACGTTGAGTTCCTTCACAACAGTCTGAAAAGTCGAATCAGAAAACGTCTATCCCACATGACCGCCGTAGGAGCCCTAGTACGAAGCATGAACCGCCGATCGATCATAATGTGCTTAAGAGATTTTCAGATGGCGATCGAGAGTGCTATGGTTAAGGTGGGCCTACGAGCACCAGAACAAGATAGTTTTCTTTTAGCCCACCACCCGACCTACAGAGTTATACTTTCTGGAGATCCGGGTGTCATTTTTGTAAACTACAAGGGCTACAAAAGGTATATGCGCTTTGAGGATCTTCCTTGCTACTCCGATGGTACACTTAGATTGGTTCGAGCTGCTCTTACAAAGAAAGTACAAGACTACGATGCTCAACCAGATCCTGAACAGAGATGCTCACCTACGGAGATACAGAATACACTCAGCGACATAGACTACCTGAACGAGCGGCTACATACAAGACAAGTAACCAGACGCTTCGACGTCATACTTGGTCTCCGAGAATCGACTGACCACGCCCGAGTTCCAGGACCTCCTAAGTGATCGAAAAGGGGGAGATTGTTAGATTTATTATTTCGATCCTAGGAGTTGTTTTGTAATATTTATTGTCTTTGTAATTTGTCTTGTATTTAATTTCTATGTAATTTATGTTTATGTAATAGTCTAGGGGCCAAATGTGCCAATGTGTGAAAGTTAATTAAAGGAGCCTAGAAAAGGCTCCTAGGGTTACTTTTGGTCACACGGTTGATATTTTGAATTGAATATTCCAGCCGCCACTGTTCACTTTGCTCTCAACATTCATATTGTCTCTTCTTCATCATATTACATTTATTGAGCTTGTTTCTTCATGTGTATGATAAGAAAATCATCAAGGTGCTGAAAATATACGGGAATACATCATTACAATCTTAACTTAAAAGATCAAAGAAAATACCAAAAATATTTTATTTTGTAGTATCATGGAGAAACTCAAAAAGATTTAATAAAATTAGGCCAATTTTTTTTTTAAACTCTTGTTTCCGTTTATTTCCTTAAAGCCCATCTTTTCTTATTTTTATTTGTGTGTGTGTGTTAATTCCAAACCGGCAGCCCATTCCACTCCTTGGGCTCGGATCCTCTGACCCGAGACCCGACCCATGCGCATATATATGGGCGGGTCAATCGGTCAAATGGATTTCTTCATCTTCAAGCTTTATCTTTTTCTTCTTCTTCTTCCTCTCGACTTCGACCACCGTCGCCCACCATTAATCCGACTCCAAGCTTTTGGATCCCCATTTTCTTTCGATTTTCTTGCATTTTCATACTTCGGCATCTCCAGGTAACATCTTTTTGAATTTATTTCAGCTTTTAACTTCTAATATTGTGTGTTTGATTTTCATTTTTTTCTTATTTTTTGCTCTCGTTTTTTACTACTTTTAGGTAGTGTAAAGTGTTCTTTTTTACTTAGTTGTAGTTAGGAAAAATGTTCCTTATGTGTTTTTCATCTAGGATATGTAATTTCATGCATTTTTTTTTCAATATTTACTGTTCACGTTTTATTTTTGCATGAACACATTAACTGCATACATGCATTTCGGATGTCCCACTTAGACTTATTTTCAAAATTTTCAAATTCCAAATTCCAAATTCGGACCACTGTTGATCCGAATTCGGCCCATCATAGTATTGCCAAAATTTTCAAAAATTGAATTTAAGTCTTAGTGTTTCAGTACTGTTCATCCGAACTCGGATGGGATCCGAATTCGGTCCTTAACCGATTTGGGTGTTCCATCTGAATTAGGACTTTTATTTCCTTTGCATGCATTACATCCGCATCAGCAACCGAATTCGGACCATCATCATGTTCCATCCAAATTCAAACCCCCAATCCTCATTATCACTTAGTTACATTTCGGTCCCCATCCAAATTCGGCCCATCAGCACATATAATCCGAATTCGAAATCAAACCATTCCATTTCATGCATCATCCGGATTTCGGCCAGATCCGAATTCGATGACACTGTTCATCCGAATTCGGACCATCCGAAATCCAACACTTTTTTTTAATTTTCTCATTTTTGCATTTTCACTATAATTTAAAAAATCCAAAAAATATTTTCATTTCGGTGCACCATTGATTAGAGTTAGTATTAGTGTTTAAGTGAAAAAGTCTGATCTAACTTCGGTCTCTTAACGATTGACTTTGGACTTTATTAGTAGAATTTTATTCTACTAATAAAGACCCTGTGAATTACAGTTTCATATCAATCAAATAACAAATCAAGAACAATAACAATTCATTAATCAAAACTACTAACCGAATGATTCAATATCAGAGAATGTCGATTACAATGATGAGAGAATAATTCCAATTCAGTAACCGCTTTTCTTCGGTACAAAAAGTAAATCTGTCAGAGATCTCTTTTTCTATTGAAAGTCAAACCTTTATATACATATTTCACAACTATAAAAGAAATACAAAACAACCCCTAGACTTTGTTTCCATCAATTAAAATACAATCTAACAGACCCGATGCTAAACAGATCAGACAGTTTCTATTTCACACTTATCAAGACTTCACATCAATGCCTTATCATTTAAAGTCTTATTGTTCTAACTTTGATGCACCTTTGCAGGATGATGGAACCGGCTGTTAACCTCACCCTACCCCATCCCCCGATTCCCAATAATAACGCACAATTACCCGAACAATCCATCCTTCCCCACGCCGAGTTTGTCGAGTTTATTCCACATAACTGGCAGCTCGACGTCTCCATTCTAACAAAAGAGCCCCAAACCCTCGCCTTCGACATCCTTCTTCACCACCCCATATATTACGCCTTGTCCACCGCAATTGCTGTTCCCCAAATATACCTGCAACAATTTTGGAACAGATTGCAATATATTCCGGACGCCGAACCCCACTTCAGATCCACTATTGACTGTGTTCCAGTCAAAGTCACTATCGCCGCCATCCGCCATATACTTCGCCTACCCGCCGAAACATACTTGCCAACCCGCTTTCAGTTTGATCCCATCTCTTCCATCCCAGAAACCCTAGCCGAAATCCAAACTCTGGGTTATGACGGCCCTATCTCCAAACCCTCCGATTTCCGCATAAAGAATCTACAATCCCACTGGCGGATCCTTTTCGATGTTATCAACAAGTGCTTCACCACAAAGCACTCCGGCCACGACTCCGCATCGGCTCAGGTATTAGCCATGTTCACCGGCTTTGCCTTTGACCGAAATGTTGATTATGCGGCTTTCCTCTTCGAGGAATTGAGACGAGTACATGTGGAGAAGGGAACCAAGAAGGGACGAAAGTACATACCTCTCCAATGGTTTCTGCAACTTATCATCCAATACGCGATGGATAATGATGGGGACATCCACGAACGTCCTGAAGCAGACGTCTACCCCACCGTGGCCATACAAAAGCTAACTTTGCCAAAGGGGGCCCCTACAGTGCCTATAATGACAATTCCGTTATCACTACTGCTACAGGCAAGGGATTTGGAACGGGTTAGGGCTTGCATTCGAGAGTTATATCCGGATTAGTCTCAGTCAGAACCGACTGAGACTAGCTAGTCCGTCGGTGAGGCCAGAATGAGTGAGGACGAGGGAGAAATGGCGGAGGTACAACAATCTGTGATTCTGTGGGAATAGGTGAGAGGGAGCATGTGTTTATAAGCGAGGGAGGAGGTGGTGAGGCGGTAGAGGCGGCGGATTCAGAACGAACCGTCTCTGTCGTGCGAGCGATATATATTCCATCTGAGGGTGACCGAAGCCCTATAAGCCGGACTCCCCACCAAAAGATCGTCAGTCCAACGGTCGAAATCACCCACTTCATCCACTTGATTTCCTCTCATAGGAAGACCATTTCATTCCACGGGGCTGTTGCACATACACCATCGCCCTCTCATTCGGAGAGTGGCGGTGTTGAAAGAGGTCACACTCCTCCCCACATGACCGAACTTCCTTCTTTCACGATTCCATCCCCCCATATACACACAACGCACGATGTCTCTGTGGCATCCCCAAGAGCTGCCTCTGTGGCAGCTCCACAAACTTCCGGATCTGAGCGTCCAATACAGGAGCCAAAAATGACGGAAGGAAGACCTGAGGTGGCTCCATCAACGCCATCCACTTCAGGCCATCTCCCTATCAACTCGGAGATATTAACAGCAGCTCTTCGTGCTGCCGGAGTGATTACCCGGGCTGACCTGGACACCCAAACGGAAGCTGCCGAGGAACGTCACACTGCCCTTCTCTCACTTATCAAGGGTAAGGGTGTCGCTTCTGAAGCTGGGCCTCCACCAGGATCCCATTCAGTCCAGAACCAGATAGCAGAGCTGTCAGATAAGATTGATGTGCTTACACGTTTAATTCTTCAAGTCCAGGAGCAAGTAAATTCCAGAATGGACCGCCTGCCCACATTGCTGAATCATCCGGATCCCAAACTGTCAACTGCTTTGACACAAGAGAGGTCACTGCAATATACGACATGACAGACGTGGCATGGATCAATTGGTACTCAAGGGGAAAATTTCACAATCTGGATGCTGAAACAAAAGAAGAATTGAGTCAGGACCGGACTCCTCCTGAAGAATTAGAAGAACCTCCGGCCCAGGGATTAAAAGAATTCTTGAAGAAGTTCCCGGCTGATCAATTTCAGAATCCTTTCTTAGAAGAAAGCTTCAAAATGGTATTTAGAAAGAAGTCGGGGTCTTACAATAGACGTCTTCTGATGGTGATGACCGATGCATCTCGATGTGTTCAAGCAGAATATGATCAGATGATGCTAAGGGAAACGAGAGACAAGAGCAAATATTGGTCTAAATCCAAAATTGTTAAGATCAATTACATCCACATGTACAAGAGAGCCAGAGTGTTCACTCCGGCCTTCGAGGTACTCAGAGAAGACGGCATAGTTTAAGAATTGTATGAAAGCGACCTTGACTTTGTAAACATAGACGACATAGAGCTTCTGCACAACAAGATGAGAAATAAAGTCAAGGGTCGTCTGACTCACATGACTGCACTTGCAGCCCTGGTTCGATGCATGAATCGCCGATCAATCATAATGTGCCTCAGAGATTTTTAGATGGCGATTGAGAGTGCCTTAGTAAAAGTGGGTCTGAAAGCTCCTGAACAAGATATATTTTTGATAGACCACTATTCGGCGTATAAAGTTCTGCTTCGAGGACAGCCAGGGGTTATATTTTTGAACCAGAAAGGTTACAAAAGATTCATGCGCTTTGAGGATCTTCCATGTTACTCCGATGACACTATCAGATTGGTTCGAGCAGCGCTTACTCAGAAAGTTCAAGACTTTGACGCTCAACCAAATCCGGAACTCAGATGCTCACCGAAGGAGATTCAGGATATCCTCAGCGGCATTGAATACCTGAACGAAAGGCTATATTTGAGACAAGTGACCAGACGCTTTGACGTCATCCTTGGACTCCGAGAATCGACTGATCATGCCAGAGTTCCAGGACCTCCACAATGATCGAAAAGGGGGAGATTGTTAGACATTTAATTTCGATCATATGGAGTTATTTTGTAATAATTATTTACTTAGCATTTAGCTTTGTATTTATTTCCTTGTAATTTATTTCTATGTAAAAGTCTAGGGGCAATTGTGTCAATGCCCCATAGTTAATTAAATGGAGCTATAAAGCTCCTAGGGTTTGCTTTATGTAATTTACGGTTGACATATTGAATACCTCCACTTGCACATTCTCTCTACATTCCTATTGTCTTCTTAATCATAACCTAATTATTGAGCATAGTTCTTATTGGGATATGATAAAGAGCTTATAAAGGTGCTGAATATATTCGGGAATAGTGTTTTACCGAATTGAATGATTGTATATAACCTAAGTTTAGAAAATTACTTGATTAATTTTAACCTAAGTTTTATTATTCATGGATGGAATTGAATTGAATTGATAATATATAACCTAAGTTTATAAAATTACTTTATTAAGTTTAACCTAAGTTTTATTATTCTTGGAATGGAATTGAATTGAGTTGATTGTATATAACTTAAGTTTATAAAATTACTTGATTAACTTTAACCTAAGTTATATTAATCATGGAATGGAAATGAATGGAATGGAATGGAATTGAATTGACTATATATTACCTAAGTTTATAAAATTATTTGATTAAATTTAACCTAAGTTTTGTTATTCATGGAATGGAATTAAATTGAATTGAATTGATTGTATATAATCTAAGTTTATAAAATTACTTGATTAATTTTAACCTAAATTTTATTATACATGGAATGGAATGGAATGAAATGGAATTGAATTGATTGTATATAATCCAAGTTTATAAAATTAATTGATTAATTTTAACCTAAGTTTTATTATTAATGGAATGGAATGGAATTGAATTAATCGTATATAACGTAAGTTTATAAAATTACTTGATTAATTTTAACCTAAGTTTTATTATTCACATGAGTTAATTTGAGAAATTATGTTTTTGCAAATCTCAAGCTGTTAGTTCAATTTCTCAAGCTGTTATTGCATTTTCTCAAACTGTTAAGTGTTTTATAAACTAAGTTTATAAAATTACTTGATTTATTTTAACCTAAGTTTTATTATATATGGAATGGAATGGAATTGAATTGAATTGATTGTATATAACCTAAGTTTATAAATTTATTTGATTAATCTTAACCTAAGTTTTATTATTCATGGAATGGAATGGAATTGAATTGATTGTATATAACCCATGTCTATAAAATTTATTGATACCTAAGTTTTATTATTCACTTGAGTTAAATTGAGAAATTATGTTTTTGTAGTTTTTGCAAATCTCGAGCTGTTAGTTCAAAGTCTCAAGCTGTTAGTGCATTTTCTCAAGCTGTTAAATGTTTTACAAACTAAGTTTATAAAATTAATTGATTAATTTTAACCTAAGTTTTATTATTCATGAAATGGAATTGAATTGAATTGATTGTATATAACCTAAGTTTATAAAATTACTTGATTTATTTTAACCTAAGTTTTATTATTCACTTGAGTTAAATTGAGAAATTATGTTTTTGCAACTCTCGAGCTGTTAGTTCAATTTCTCATGCTGTTACGTGTTTTATAAACTAAGTTTATAAAATTACTTGATTAATTTTAACCTAAGTTTTATTATTCATGGAATGTAATGGAATTGAATTGATTGTATATAACCTATGTTTATAAAATTACTTGATTAATTTTAACCTAAGTTTTATTATTCACTTGAGGTAAATTGAGAAATTATGGTTTTTTCAAATCTCGAGCTGTTAGTTCAATTTCTCAAGCTGTTAAAGTGTTTTATAAACTAAGTTTATGAAATTAGTTGATAAATTTTAACCTATTTTTATTATTAATGGAATGGAATGGAATTGAATTGATTGTATATAACCTAAGTTTATAAAATTACTTGGTTAATTTTAACCTAAGTTTTATTATTAATGTAATGAAATGGAATGGAATTGAATTGATTGTATATAACGTAAGTTTATAAAATTAATTGATTAATTTAACCTAAGTTTTATTATTCACTTGAGTTAAATTGAGAAATTATGTTTTTGCAAATCTTGAGCTGTTAGTTTAATTTCTCAAGCTGTTATTGCATTTTCTCAAGCTGTAAACTGTTTTATAAACTAAGTTTATGAAATTACTTGATTAATTTTTTTACCTAAGTTTTATTATTAACGGAATGGAATGGTATTTAATTGATTGTATATAACCTAAGTTTATAAAATTACTTTATTAATTTTGACATAAGTTTTATTATTCATGTAATGAAATGGAATGGAATTGAATTGATTGGATATAACCTAAGTTTATAAAATTACTTGATTAATTTTAACCTAAGTTTTGTTATTCATGGATGGAATGGAATTGAATTGATAATATATTACCGAAGTTTATAAAATTACTTGATTAAGTTTAACCAATGTTTTATTCTTCATGGAATGGAATTGAATTGAGTTGATTGAATATAACCTAAGTTTATAAAATTGCTTGATTAATTTTAACCTAAGTTTTATTATTCATGGAATGGAATGGAATTGAATTGATTGTATATTTTCTAAGTTTATAAAATTATTTAATTAATTTAGACCTAAGTATTATTATTCATGGAATGTGTGGAATGTAATTGAATTTATTATATATAACCTACGTTTATAAAATTACTTGATTAAATTTGTTGGGAATTCGTATCGTTTTTTAGAAAAACATAAACATTAATCACATTAAATGCACAACGGAAGCTTTTTAAAATCATGAATTTCGTACACGGATCATCAAGTATACATAAGATAAGTAATCATGAAAGCATTAAAATCCGTACCTTTGTATTCGTTGACAAGAATACACGAATGAGATGCTCTCGGTATCCACCGGTGATGACACGATCGAGCGGCGCCAGGTATGCAATCAAACACACGAAGAACGAGAAAACCAAACACGTAACTGTGTGTTTGGTTCGTACGGCCAAGATGAAATCACACCACAACACACACAACTGTGTGTTCGTGGTTTGTGTATCACACCAACCAAAACCCCTTGATTTGTGTGTGTGTATATATAAATATATATATATATATATATATATATATATATATATATATATATATATATATATATATATATATACGGTTGACTGTATATATATATTATATATATATATTAACTAAAACTTTAATATAATAATATAATATATATCCTAATAATTATCTTTATTATTTAAACCTTATATAATTATTTCTATAATTATATATCAATTAAATAATATTTATCTTTTATATATTATCTAATAATATATAAATGACTAGATAATTATTTATAATTATCTCTATTTATTTGTTTATAATTATCTATCCAATTATCTTATAATAGATGATAATTCTAATTCAAATAAATCAATCTTTTTATTTAATATCCAATTATTAAAAAAAAGACTAGATAATTATTTAATTATCATCCAATGACAATTAAATCACTACAATATCCAATATTGCACTTATAGTCCCCGTACTTTGAGATATAATTAATCATCCATTAATTTAATCTCAAAGATCATTTCATGTCGTAAACAATATCCAATATTATTTATTCATTCGTTTAATTGCATCTGCTCAGTTGTGCTCATTGGTGTGACCCTCAAGTGTTTTATGAAATCAGTCATGATGCAATAATATTGTCATCTTTACACACAATTTAGTAACATACTCCCACTTGTGTAAGATGACATACTGTCCTGCAGCATGCACCTAAAGGAGGTCATGGCTAGACACTTTAGGCAACCAAGGTCATAAAAACTCTGACTCCCATTCGGGCGTTCTTCTTGAAACAGCCTTCCAAAAAGAAACTTAGGTTATATCCCATGCATAACGATATTTCAATGTGAAAGCCAGGCATGGATTAGATCAACTGTAGCAGTCACGATTATGTTTCTCGTCTCCCTGATCTCATACTGAACTGTAACAGACAGAGTAGAACACATCAGTTCTGTCGGAGCATGGCCATGCATTTATGTCAGTATCGATCGTCGAGGGGCCCAGAAATATCTCTTCTTAGTTAAAAGAAGGTGCAAATCCGATATTGACTATCTAGGCCTCCAACACGACTCCCACTGCAACCAGCTTCGAACCGTTATGATCACCCAGTTACGGATGACGTTAGGTTAGGCCAAATGTACAGCAGCACCCGCACTAAAATACGTAGACATCTCAGGTACTAAGGATTACCTTTTTGAGATGACTCATGACTATGATCCACAAAGTGGTCTCAATCGGTGGGTCAATCCAATATTTATTCGCAACAAATATCTGTGAATTTGGTCCAACCTTTGTTATATTCATCACCCATGAATATCAACCAAAAACCACAGTAGCCTTTTGTAGGTCCCGAGAGGTTCCCAAAGTATATAGCCTTAAGCTGTAGAGGGGGGGGGGGGGGTGAATACAACTATTTAAAAACTACACACTATTTTCTCAATGTTTGTATGTATTATCAACAAATTGTTAATTACAAACAAGCTTGAATGCGGAAATGTTCAAGCTGAGATGACAGATACAACAGTATATTCACTAGTCTAAGACAGACTCAAACTAGTTAACAATGAATACTCTCACTAAGAAGCACTCACTGTGTTTACAAGACTCAGAGGAATAGCTTATGTAGAACAACTTAGACACAAAGAAACTGTATTACACAATCAGACTTGCATGCATGAAAAACACACTTGCACGTTCACTCTTGGTTTCAGCACTTAGCTTATTTTTGGCTTACTTGTCTTTCTGACCTTAGAAGCTTCCTTTTATACTCACTCAGAGGATCTAAGAGAAACTTCTTCATTGGACGGAATGAAAAAGGAGAAGTCTTGTTTGAAAAGACAACATAACTTTTCTGCACTTTTCTGAAAAGCAGACTTGTCTTCATATGTGCAGAACTTTTGTCTTTTCACTTTGGCTACTGTTGCATTGCCTTTAACTAATTTAGGAATGTCAACTTTGCGTCTTTCTTCCTTGTAAAGGCCTATTTTGATATAAGAAAAAAAGGTCTGTCACCCTTTTTCAAATATCCTTTTCTTCATGTTGCAGAACAGCGTGGGCAGGTTGAGCAGTTCTGTTTTCCACTTTGTCTTCGACTTTGTAAACTGATCTTGTAGCCAAAAACAATACATGATGACTTGGAAACGTATTCCGTAAAGTGTTTAGCCTGTTCACAAAGAACAGGTTCTGTTCACAAAGAACAGAACACTTGAAAAATGCCCAAGCTGCTTACCAGTGTAGAGCAGCGTAGACAGTTTATGTCCAGCCTGTTCAGCAGACAGAGCAGCTTGGACAAACTGTCTTAGTTGCAACACATGCAACATATAGAACAGCTTTAGACTAATATTGCAAATCATCTTTAGGCTTTAATAAGGCATATAACAGGCCTTAAGTTCAACCTTCAAATGCATCAACAGGTTTGATTATAAATCTCCCCCTCAGATGTAGAACAGGTTTGACTGAGGCCTTTTTATGCCTAACAATCTCCCCCTATTTGCAATAACCAGTCTAAGCTGGTCTTATAAAAAATCATTATATATTTTTACAGTACATTTTGCTGAATTGAAATTACAACATTACAGTAAAGTAAAAGATCAGTTTATATATACACTGATTCTTGATTACATACAACAACACATGTTTTTTCAAGAGTACAACTAATGTACTAAAGTATTTTACAACTAATGTAAAAGAAAAGATTACAACTTATGTAATGATGTACAACTAATGTACCAAAGTATTTGGACTGTTTGTGTTGGGAGCAGATAATGGCAAGCCTGTCCAACTGATGGACAGCTTCCATTCTTCACCTACCCAGACGGTAGATGGACTTCACTCCATTGGAGGGGGATCCTGGAACATCTTTTCCATTTCTTCTCTTGTATCCTCAAGTTCCTCAACTTCACTTCTGATGACCATGAACTTGGGATCATTGAGCTCTCCTCTTTCATAGAAGCCTCTGAGCTGATCCCAGACGGCTGCTCTCCATTTGCTAGACTGCCTAAATGAAACTGCAAGTCTGAAGGCGGCAAATTGTCTCAGATCAACTTTGTACAGCTCTGAGGCTCTTTGGAAGCACTTCTTCTGAGTTAGGGGATCTATAAAAAATGCCCCCAGCTCAGGTTCTTCAATAATCTTGACATCCTCAAAATCTATTCCTTTAGGCAGGCTATGATCAACTCCTTTTATTTCAATGGCATAGTCGCCCTGTTCAATCAGTGTAAGGAGTAGCTCCATCTCTGTATCCTTCCTTGTTCTCCTGGCCTTTATTTTTGGATGTGTCACAAAGACACCTTCACTAACTTCCTTGGATATCAGGCCAAGATCCTTTACTCTTTCCATCAACTTCTTGACATATGCCCTGATATCTTTAGCAGTTTCAGACTTTGATTCACTCAGGGCAACTGCCAGCTCAATCCACTCCCTGTATCCCATCTGTGCTACATCAGTGTGGTCATAAGTTTCCAATTCTGGGCCTGTTGCACCCATCCTTGTTATTTTAAGCTTCCACTGACTGCCTTTCCTTGATACAGGGACAACTTTGACAATTGCTCCCTTGGCTAGCCTTCTTTCAGCAACATCATGAAACTTTTTCCTAGCCAAGTTGTCAAAGTGGTATTGAGCTCTTGCATGGGGTACTGTTGATTTGGTCACAGAGACCTGAGTACCTTTCTCTACTTCCTTCTCTTTCTCCCCTGATGATTGTCTAGCAGCTTCCATTATTTTCTTTTGCACCTCCAAGGTAGACATTTTAATTTTCTTTGCTTCTTGGAGTGCAAAAGATTTAGCAGCTTTGGCAGATTCTTCTTCCTTTCTCATGACCTCTAGGGCTTGAAGCTGTTCTTCTCTAAACTCAAAATATTTGTGCATAGGAAGACCCATCTCTTTGGCCCTGGCCTTGTGGAATCTGATTTCAGTTTCTTTCTGCTGCATGGAAACATCAGCTGCCTTTTCTTTTCCTTTAGCTGCTGCTGTAGTGATAGCAGCCTCAGGAATTTCCTCTTATTCTTCTTCTTCTTCAGTTAGAATTAAGTGCCTCCTTTTACTGCTAGGCCTGTCCTCAGGAATGACTTCCTCCCCCTTAGACTGAGCAGGGTTTGGAGAGACAGCCTGAGTAGGCAGAGCAGCTTGAGAAGCACCTTCAGCTGTACCTGTAAAAACATCTGCTGGCTGATCAGTGTGAGTTGCAGACACTGGAATCTCCTTAGGAGAAGAAGTTTTCTCCCCCTTAGACTTAGTCTTCGAGGCAGATGACTTCTCCCCCTTTGAAGGAGATGAAGCAGCGACTTCAACACCTGGTCTGCTTGAAGACACAAAGTCAGCAGGCTTGCCAGCAGGTTTAGTAGAAGGTTTAGGACCAACAAGGCTAGTCACTAAGAAATCCAAGTTATCCTTCACCTCTGTAAGCTGGGAAAGACAGATCTGAAGAGAAGAGGAGTGGGAATCAGCAAGGGATGTAAGCTTAACAATATTCTCCCTGTCAGACGCTGTGAACAGCAGAGTTTGCAGCTGTGCAAGATGAAGTTCTAGAGAATCTTGCACATCAGCAAGATCTGATGACACAGAGTTAGAAAGGGAGCCAATTATAGTTTGTAAGCTAGCCAGAGTGGCTGGAAGGGTAGAGTTGCAAGAAGTAAGAAGTGATGACAGCTGTTGAGAAATAGCTGTCATTGAGGACACAGAGTCCTGCTGAATGGAAAGAATAGAGGAAAGGGAGGTGGACACAGTTTGCAGCTGAGCAGTGAGTGCTAACAGCTGTGGAGATTGATCAGACTGTGGAGTGGTAGGGAAATAGGCCTTGAACGAATCAAAGAACCCCTGAAGTTGTGCAGACACAGAGTCTGATATGATGGAGGGTAGAGAGTTCATGGTGTTTTCCAAAGAACCAACTTTGTTGGTCAGCAAAGAAAGCTGATCCTTCAAAGGCAGGTCTTTGGGAGATGGAGGTGTATGGGTAGATTGTTGTGAGTGGGTAGATGGAGAGGAAGATGATGAGGCTGGTGTTTAAGGATGTGATGGAGAGGGAAGAGAGACTTTGGATAAAAGCTCCATAGCCTGGGCAAAAGTAAGATGGCCCAGTTTGGAGGGATCAAAGGGTCCTTCAGCAGCGGCTGTAGCTGCATCACCAGGAGAAGGGGATGATGTTTGGGGCCTTTCAGATGCTGCTTGTGTTGCAACACCCTCATGAAGACCAGTGGTGGTTCCCTCTGCAGTGCCTTGGTTTAAAGGCACCTCATCATTAGGAGATGGGATATGCATTTCAACATCAGCAGTGGTGAAACCTGCTGATGGAGTTTGCATGAAGGGAGGAGCCTCACCAGAGGGATGGTGTGATCCCTGAGGCTCATCAGCTTGGGTTGTTGGTCCCTCAGCAGCTGTTTGGTGTAGAACAGCTGTATCATGGGGAGCAGAAGTTTGAGGCTGAGCTGCTGATTGGTCTATACCAGCAGCGTGGGCACCTCGTGCAGACTCAGTGTGTGAGGAGAGTTTAGTGGGAGACAGTGTGGACGCAGTAAGGACTCCTATCTTTCAATATCCTCAGCCTGTTGGGAGGCTGGGATAGTTGATGTGGGTATCTCCGTTTGTACAGCTGGTTCCTGTTGGGAGGAACCAGAGGGTCTAGGCTGACTCGGGGTTGACTCGGATTGGAGTGAAGCAGGCTCCAAATGAGCTGAACCTGCTCCCAAAATAGGAGAGGCAGCTGGGGTTGCTTCTTTTTCAACTGAACCCTGTTGAGAGGGAACAGAGGAGGTGGTTTTGTGGGCTGATTTCTTTTTGGCTAGTGATTTGCGTTGGTAATGAATGGATGATGTGGGTGATTGTGGAGAGGGGAGAGGATCTGTTTGGACAGGGTGGGAGACTGGGTCAGGAACAGTGGGGCTGTCCTGTTCCATAGACTCTTGTGCCACAGAGGCACCAGCCACAAAGGCTTCAGGCTCAACAAATGAACCAGGGTGAGGAGCCTGCTCCTCCTCAGCCACAGAGGCTAAAGGAACAGACTCAGGCTGAGCTGTTTTGGCCTTCTTTTTCACAGGCCCAGCTTCAGTTGCCAGGGTCCTTTTAACAAGCTTGGACCTGGCTTTGGATTTTGTTACGGGAGCATCAGCTTCTGGATCCACCCTCACAGTAGAGGGTCCTTCCACCAAACCTAACAACCTCCTCATTGATGTGGATAGAGGAGGCTCATTTTGCAGGACTGGAGTATAGAAAACTCTATTCCCTATAACTGGGAATGCAGCAGTCTTAAGTAGAGGCTGAGAGTTATAGATATGCTCACCACAAGCGTGTCTGAAGATGAGGCTCAGAAACCTGGGATATCGAACAGCAGCTGGTCTTGACTCTTGCTGCACCAGGTTCCTCAAATTTACAAAAATCCATTTGGCCATGTCCATGGTAGTTCCATCCACAAGCTACAGAACTACAGGGATTTCATCACGGCTCAGTTGGTCAAAGGAACCAACTTTGCTGCTGAAACACATCACCACAGAGGCGAATAAGAAGCTGTAGGTAGGAGAGAGGTCCTTCCTGAACAGTGTTGCTCCAACTTTTGGTTCTGCTACACCACAGAAGTGTAGCAGATTCTTCATCTGTTCATCTTCAGGCTGTGGTCGATCATATTGTTCAACCACAGGGAGTCGAAGAACTTCCCTGAGCAGATGAGTGTTGATCTCAATGGTCTGAGTCCCATTGAGTATGGTGCCCTTGATGACTTTGGTTTCTGGGATGTAGGCACAGGTATACCAGAACTCATACACCATCTCCTGGTACAGGACACCAGGAGATGCAGTCATCGCATGGTTCAACGGATGAACTTTCAGAAACTCCACCATTTGGTCATAACCTTTTCCCACATAGTTTTTGGGAATGGTTAGGTTAGCAATGTAGTTGGTGGGCTTGATGGTCAGCATTGTGGTGACTGATGAGTGTTTAACAACATCATCACCAACAAATACTGGAAGAAAGGGATTAGGTCGGTAAGCCATTTGGAAATTTTGAGGTTTGAAGAAGCGAAAGACACTTAGTCGATTTTTAGGGTTCTTGAGGATTTCTGGAAATGATGAGGAAGACGAAGATGAAACAGTATTTAGGTATTTATAGGATTTGAATAGTCGTGTGTATGAGAGAGAAAAGATTTGGGCGGTTTGATTTGAAATGTTGGTTAACGGAAAACGGAACGGTTGTCCATGTCAGAACATTTGTCAGACCACTTGACCTTTTTAATCACTAACACACGAAATCAAATAAAAACATAAGTTAAAGTACTTAAATTGTTAGAAAAGGTAAATTAAAAACTTTTGGTATACGCTGTTGGTCAATACGATGATTAGCAGGGTACCAAAACAAAAATACAAGTTATTCAATCTTCACGCTGTTCTTCTATGCCTTCACCCTGGTTCTCTGTTGTGGAGGCGAACAGGTTGTGTTCAATAGTTGAACAGGTTACAAGAGAAAGGCTTGTAAGACAGTGTAAAGGAATGAACAGGTTGAGTATTGGACCATCAGAGCTGGCTGGACTTACAACTTGTTGTTGTTCAGCCTGTTGTATGCTCAAGCTGTTCAAGTTTTTCAGAAAAATGGCTAAGTACAGAGCATGCATAGCCTGTTCTGTCTAAGCTGTTCTGAGAAACTTTGAGCAGTGTGAGACATATAACGTCATAGACCTGTGAGAACACTTAGTCACTCTTGTTTAACATGCCCAGCTTGCTGACAAGGTAATTAAACCTGTTTTCATCAAGAGGTTTGGTGAAAATGTCTGCAAGCTGTTCATTAGTGGAAATAAAACTTACCTCCACATTACATTTCTGAATGTGATCCCTGATGAAGTGATGTCTGACTTCAATATGCTTTGTTCTTGAATGAAATACTGGATTGTTGGAGATGGCTATGGCACTTGTGTTATCACACAGAATAGGAGTTTTCCTATACACAAGGCCATAATCTTCAAGCTGATGATGTATCCACAGAATCTGCCAACAGCAGCTTCCAGCAGCAATGTACTCAGCTTCAGCAGTAGAAGTGGACACAGAGTTCTGCTTCTTGCTACTCCAACTGATCAACTTTCCACCAAGGAGTTGACATCCACCTGTTGTGCTTTTCCTGTCTAGCCTGCAGCCTGCAAAATCAGAATCTGAATAACCTGTTAGTTCAAGGCTGGAGTCTTTGGGATACCAAAGACCCAAACCTGGTGTACCCTTCAGGTATCTGAAGATTCTTTTAACAGCAGCTAGATGAGATTCCTTTGGATCAGCTTGGAACCGAGCACAAAAACAGGTGGCAAACATAATATCAGGTCTACTAGCAGTTAAGTATAGCAAGCTCCCAATCATGCCTCTGTAAGCTGTTACTGAAACAGCTTTACCACTGGCATCAGCATCTAATTTTACATTAGTTGCCATTGGGGTTTTAATAGGAGAACTTTGATCAAATTTGAACTTTTTCAATAGAACTAAAGTGTACTTTCTTTGATTTATAAAAATTCCAGTTGAGGTTTGTTTAACCTGTAATCCTAAAAAGAAAGTAAGTTCTCCCATCATACTCATTTCATACTTGGACTTCATGAGTAATGAAAAATTCTTGCACAACTGGTCATTAGTGGAACCAAATATTATATCATCCACATAAATTTGAACAAGCATAATGTCAGATTTCACTTTCTTTATGAACAGTGTAGTATCCACTTTACCTCTGGAATACCCATTGCTCATAAGAAACTCAGTAAGAGTGTCATACTAGGCTCTAGGGGCTTGTTTGAGACCATAGAGAGCTTTGTCCAACTTATAGACAAAACCTTGATGTTGTTCATTTTCAAAACCTGGAGGCTGCTTGACATAAACTTCTTCTTGCAGCTTCCCATTCAAAAATGCACTCTTCACATCCATTTGAAATACCTTGATGCTCTTATGAGCAGCGTAGGCTAGATACAAACGAATTGCTTCTAGCCTGGCCACAGGAGCCAATGTTTCATCATAATCAATTCCTCCTCTGTCTGTAGCCCTGAGCAACAGTCTTGCCTTATTTCTAATGACATGACCTTGCTCATCCATCTTATTTTCCTGAAAACCCATTTAGTGCCAATTATAGTTTTACCTTTAGGAGCAGGGACCAGCTTCCATACATTGTTTCTCTTAAACTGATTGAGCTCTTCTTGCATGGCAGTGATCCAATTGGCATCTTTTAATGCTTCATCAATCTTCTTTGGCTCCATTAGTGAAACAAAGCTAGAGAACATACAAAAGTTCCCTAAGCTGTCCCACCGTGTTTGTATCCCTTTGTTGATGTCACCAATTATTTGATCATTGGGGTGACACCTGATCCACTTAGGATCATTTTTCAATGATGATTTACCTGAGTTGTTAACATCTTCAGCAGGTCCTGTTGAACAGCTCTCAAGATTTTCAGACACACTGTTGTCTTGAGCCTGTTCATTTGTTGAACATGTCTGACCACTGTTGAACATATCAGCAGAGGAACTGGGAAAATCAGCATTGATAGGTTCTGGACATGCAGTTGTAATTAAGTCAGTACATTTATTCACACAGGGTGTATTGACATAATCATCATCATGTCCATCATGCTTAACAGGTTCCACACTGGGTGTAGTGGAAGCTTTTGAGTCCTCTTCATTGTTTGAATGCATCAGATCATCAAAGTTAAGTTCTCCTGAAACTGATTCAGGAACAGCTTTGGTGGAAGCATTCTTGGACTCTTCAAAGGTGACATTGATAGATTCATCTATCACCTTTCTTTTGTTGTTGTATACTCTGTAGGCTTTAGAGATAGCAGAGTAGCCAACAAACACAACTTCATCAGCTTTAGGTTCAAACTTTGTCAGTTGGTCCCTCTGATTCAGAATGAAGCAAGGACACCCAAACACATGGAAGTAACTGACATTTGGCTTCCTCCCTTTGAGCAGCTCATAAGGAGTCTTGTTCAACCTTTTTACCACTAAGGATCTGTTTTGAGTGAAGCAGGCAGTGTTGACAGCTTCAGCCCAGAATGATGAAGGTAAACCTGATGCACACAGCATGGTTCTAGCAGCTTCAATAAGAGTTCTGTTTCTCCTTTCAGCAACTCCATTTTGTTGTGGAGTTCTTACAGCTGAAAAGTTTTGAGTGATTCCTTTCTCTTCGCAGAAGTCTTCAAGAGTACTGTTTCTGAATTCAGTACCATGATCACTTCTAAGCTGCTTCACTTGAGCAGAGTTCAGCATCTCCATCTTTTTCACAAATCCAATAATGTCTCTAGCAGCCTCTCCTTTGCTCTTTAGAAAGATCACCCATGTGTATCTGGAGAACTCATCAACCATTACTAGAGTGTATCTTCTTCCTCCTAGACTTGGGACATTTACAGGTCCAAACAAGTCCATGTGGATTAAGAAGAGTGGAGTATCAATAGAGAAGTTATGTTTGGATTTAAAAGATGTTTTCCTCTGCTTGCCTTTTTCACAAGCTGTGCAGAGTTTATCTTTAACAAAGGTTATAGAAGGCAAACCTGTCACCAACTCTTTCTTACAGAGTTTATTGATGTTCTTGAAGTTCAGATGTGACAGCCTTTTGTGCCATAACCAGTTTAATTCTGCATTTGTTCTTGTGAGAAAGCAGGTTTCAGTTGTGGAATCAACAGATTGCATATCCACAACATATACATCTTTCTTTCGTTGAGCACATAGCACAACTTTGCCTTGGGGATCCAATATGTAACCTAGGTGCTCATCAAAGTTAACCTTGTAGCCAGCATCACACAGTTGGCTTATGCTAACAAGGTTATGTTTTAGCCCAACCACATAGGCCACTCTTTTGAACACAGCAGCACCAGCTTTAAAGGTTCCATATCCCTCAGTGGATCCCTGTACATTGTCACCAAATGTGACTTTTGGCCCTTTTTCAGACCTGAGATCACTCAGCAATTCTTTACAACCTGTCATGTGCCCTGAGCAGCCACTGTCCAAGTACCAAACCTGGGAAGGTTGTTTTTCCTGCAGAGTGATAAGAGAAATATTAGTCACTTTTAGGGGAACTCATCACAGAGATGAGTTCTCCTACTTCATCAACATTTGTTGATGGACTTATAATATCCACACTAATATTCCCAATTTGAATGGTGTCAGCTTGGATACCATTTTTATTGACTGAGATGTTTCCAACACTGCTTGTAACAGCTGTGAGAGAACTATCAGAGTCAACAGGCTTCATGTCCTCAGGTTCAGGACAGTCTTTGGCCAGATGTGTCTTCTTCCCACATTTATAACATTTTCTCTTTTTAGGATTTTTGGAAGAAGAATTTTCAGAAACGCATTCTGAGTTATTTTTGTTGATTCTTTTAGCAGGTTTAGCAATTTTATTACTATTTGATGAATCAACAGCTTGAGTGGAAGGTTCAAAGGTCACAGCTTTGTTTGTCTCTTCTTTCCTCCTTTTAGGAGGACAAATGTCAAAGACAGGAAGCTTAATTGGCTTTTGAACTTCCACAGGTTTGGGAAACTTATTCCCATGTTTCTCAGATTGAGCAATGGCTTTGCCTTTGTCACTACTGAGATGTGATTTATGCTGCCTATCAACATAATCATTGTTTCTGGTTTTGAAAAACTTATTTTCACGTAAAACTATTTTACCACTATGATTAATAAACTTATTAGGAATCACAGCAGGTTTGCCTTCAACATGAGACTTGCCCTTGTTGAAAACAGACTGCTTAACTTTTGAAAACTTGTTTTCAAAATGTTTAGCATCAAAAGGATTATTGTGTCTTTTACCATCAGCTTTGGACACAGAACCTGGTTTGTCAACAGGTTTAGTATCCACAGCTGTAGTTTGAACATGTTTTCCTTTCTTTTGCTTGTGTGAATCAGCAGAACACTTACCAGGCTGGATTGATGGAGAACATATTCCAACACCAGCTTTTGAGCTAGGTTCACACGAGCTGTCAGTGTTTTGAGGCCTGACAAACCTGTTTGTTGAAATTAGTTTACCATTCACTTTTTGAACAAATGTGTTTGGAAGCTCACCAAGAGTGGATAAATCTTCTTTCATATTATTAATTTCAACAATGGAAGCTGCTGTATCAAGATCCCCTCCAAGATAGGCTTGAATTTGTGCAGGGATCTGTTGACTTATACAATGGCTGACTTTTTGTGCAGATTGGCACCAAGAGTCAACTATCTTTTGAAGCTTGGCATGCTTTATATCTGTTTCTCTCTTTTCTTCCAGTAAAATAGAGTTGATGTGTTTTAATTCATCAAGCTCAATTTCCAACTTATGGAAAGTGTCCAGTTTGCTGGATTTTGTTTTAAGATCAGTTTTAAGCTTTGAGATTTCAGATAATAAAGCATCATGCTTCTCAACAGCAGCTTTCAAATCAACTAGCATATATTCAAACATTTTAATCTTTTCTTCAGAACTGTAAGCCATAAAATTTTGTACCTTATACATCATTGTAGGATTCCAGTTCTCTAAGCTGCTGAAAGCTTCAGCTTCAGCCATATCCTGTTTGAAACTACTTGTTGATGGGACATCAGTGTTGGCCATCAGACATTGATTGTCTTCTTCATCAGATGATGAATCAGATTCCTCCCAATCACAAGTCTCTGCCATGAGTCCCTTTTGGCGGTTGGAACCCACTGAGTTTTCCAACTTCCTCAGCTTAGCCATGGCCATAAGGTACTTAACCCTATAACCATCATCCTTGTTTGTCTTGTATGGTTTGGATGACTGACCAACAGCTTTTGACACACAGTCAGCAGCTATATGGCCAGTTTTGCCACATTTGAAGCACTCAGCCTTGGATTTATCAAATGCCTTCTTTTTGCCAGCACCTGAACTTCCTTGCAGCATGTTTCTTCCAAACCTTTTCTTGTTGAACCTTTTGACAAGCATAGCTATCATTTGCTCATCATCCTGTTCAGCAAGATCTGCATTATCTTCCTCATCTGACACTTCCTCCTTGTCATCATCCTGTTGATCAGGTTGAGTGAACACATCACTCACCTGACTCACAGACTGTCTCACATTAGCCACAAAGGCTGCACCTCTTTTAGACATCTCCAAGGCATTTCTCTTCTGTTGCCTTGACTGTTCATCATTTAGTAAAGATCCATACAAGTTGACAAGATCCATACTTCTGATTGTACCTGAATTTCTTAAAATTGTTGAAAAGTAATTCCATTCTTCAGGGAGGATGTCCAAAAACTTGTTCACCAGAGTAAGGCTGTCCTTAGTGATCCCAACAGCTTTGAGATCATTCACAAGAGCAGTAAACCTGGTGTAGGTTTCTGTGAGAGTCTCCTTTGGTTTTGCAAAGAAGAGTTCATACTGTCTAACAAGATTGTTAATCCTGTTATCCAGTGTGATTGTGGGTCCATCATAGACGGTGCACAAAGTATCCCACATCTCCTTGGCAGTCTTCATCTTCTCAACCTGTTTGAACACATCATCAGGCAAGGAGATGACCAGATTGTTTCTGGCCTTTGCATCAAGAGCCACCAATCTTTTGTCTTCATCAGACCATTGAGCTTTTGCTTTCTCAAATGTTCTGATCTCAGGAGCTGCTCCTTCAATAGCAGGAGTTATTGTAGTAACAGAGGTTGGCACATAAGGGCCCTCCATTACAATTTCTGGTAGTTGTACATCCAGATTCTCTAGGTAGAGCATCATTCTGCACTTCCAACCAGAAAAGTTCTGATGATTGAACTTTGGAGGTTTGCCCATTGAGCCATTGTCATAGTATGAGGAATTTGCAGCACTGTTGTCCATGGAAACTTGGGAGAATGAGAGATCTAGAATGACACACACTCTAAACGGCTCTGATACCAGTTGTAGGTCACGAGAGGTCTCCAAAGTATATAGCTTTAAGCTGTAGAGGGGGGGTGAATACAGCTATTTAAAAACTACACACTATTTTCTCAATGTTTGTATGTATTATCAACAAATTGTTAATTACAAACAAGCTTGAATGCGGAAAGGTTCAAGCTGAGATGACAGTTACAACAGTATATTCACTAGTCTAAGACCGACTCAAACTAGTTAACAATGAATGCACTCACTAAGAAGCACTCACTGTGTTTACAAGACTCAGAGGAACAGCTTATGTAGAACAGCTTAGACACAAAGAAACTGTATTACACAACCAGTCTTGCATGCATGAAAAACACACTTGCACGTTCACTCTTGGTTTCAGCACTTAGCTATTTTGGCTTATCTCCTTCTGAACATAGAAGCTTCCTTTTATACTCATTCAGAGGATCTAAGAGAAACTTCTTCATTGGACGGAATGAAAAAGGAGAAGTCTTGTTTGAAAAGACAATATAACTTTTCTGCACTTTTCTGAAAAGCAGACTTGTCTTCACATGTGCAGAACTTTTGTCTTTTCACTTTGTCTACTGTTGTATTGCCTTTAACTAATTAAGGAATGTCAACTTTGCGTCTTTCTTCCTTGTAAAGGCCTATTTTGATATAAGAAAAAGGTCTGTCACCCTTTTTCAAATAACCTTTTGTCTTCATGTTACAGAACAGCGTGGGCAGGCTGTGCAGTTCTGATTTCCACTTTGTCTTCGACTTTGTAAACTGATCTTGTAGCCAAAAACAATACATGAAGACTTGGAAACGTATTCCATAAAGTGTTTAGCCTGTTCACAAAGAACAGGTTCTGTTCACAAAGAACAGAACACTTGAAAAATGCCCAAGCTGCTCACCAGTGTAGAGCAGCGTAGACAGTTTATGTCCAGCCTGTTCAGCAGACAGAGCAGCTTGGACAAACTGTCTTAGTTGCAACACATGCAACACATAGAACAGCTTTTGACTGATATTGCAAATCATTTTCAGGTTTCAATAAGGCATATAACAGGCCTTAATTTCAACCTTCAAATGCATCAACAGGTTTGATTAGAAATCTCCCCCTCAGATGTAGAACAGGTTTGACTGAGGCCTTTTTGTGCCTAACAAAAGCATGTAGACAACTATTACCATTCTTTTCTATCTGGATATCATGGATGCTAATTTTTTTATATAGAATGATGTTGTGTTCTATTACTATTTTTTAAAGGAATTTATACCTCTGCATGTTTATTTTTGACAGCATTCTTTGATGCTAATTGTTTAGATGTAAATTTGCTTTTGCTTCTCATATAGTGTTTGCTTTGACCGGATAAGTTTAGAAATATATTTTTTCATGTAGATTCAAGTGTGTGTTTCTTTGTAATCTCTGTTATGAAAACTTTGAGGACTAATCATAAACGATAGTGGTGGTCTTCATATCGATGTACCCTTTGGATGGTGTATTCTTGAGAGTCCGATTGGTGATTAGTAAACTATATAAACAGAGAAGGTTTAGCAGTCATGTTGCAACTTTTAATCTTAAGTCTTTCCACCTCTACCACGCCTTCTTATTTAATATGACCCAAACTTGAGTCATGCTGCAAACCCCAACCTAAGTCCTTCCGTCTCTTGTTAAATTACATTAAGCTAGAACTATTAGGCAATCCTGAAGTGGCTTTACGACATGATTTTAATGTCTCTAGCCCGACATATTTGATAATTGGATCCATATGGTTTTTTTAATGAGGTTTTTTCTATGCTATTATGAAGTTTGTGTTTTGCCATTAGGTTTCTTTGTCAGCATACATTTATCATGGTATTCACATGTTCTTATATAGTACCTTTTTAAGTTTGTTTGGGCACATACCTAATATCAGTAGCTCATAGTTTTAACTGGGTAATAATTTACGCTAAATTTTTCTAAAATATTAAGAACGGCTTCAACACTCTTTGTTGGTGTGCCTTATCATAGATGGTATCCTTTTTTTGTTTTAGAACTCCTTTTTAGTCATTTGACTCTTAATTTCAACAATTTTACTTGTAATAAGCTGTTAGATTGGAACGATTAAATTGAAAATTAATGGATTTTGCCAGTATAATCGTGCATACAACACATCATCAGAACCATGGATATATTGGAAATGATGAAGCATGGAACCTGGTATGTTGCATAGACATCACTACTTCTTTCTGTGTCCAAATTTTAAATAAGTTTAACTTTGTTTTTTATATTATAAGAGAAAACCTTCAAAAGTTTTGATTGGTTAACTCGAATTGTGTGGTTGTGTGTGTGCCTTCTGAAAGTAAGAAAGACATCCGGGAAATTTTTAGCCAAGGCTTTCTTTTACTTTTAACTTTCAGTTTCGATTTTAAGGTCCTGTTGTTATTGATAGGTTGACATTTAGTAATTGAGTCGTGTTCTTTTCCCTATAATTAGATCCATATCCATCTCCATGATATTGTCATTAAATAACATTCTTTGAATATATAGTTACATAAAAAGACAGTCTGATACTTATCTCTGTCTTTATGTTTTAATGTTCGATTTGTTATTTTCTGAACTCATATTTCGTTTACCTATAAATGACTAAATTGTTGCTGGGCTTTTAATATTCCACTAAATAACACTGACTACATGAAATGATTGCAATGTTACGCTGATTCATTTTGTAGAGATGCTCATCAGGGTACTTTTTGTTCCCTCCATTACAATTAATGTTTTCCTCTGTGGTCTCTATTTAGCACTACGTATATTGGCAAAGCCCTTCATACTCATACCGAGGTAAACTATTCTTCTTTATTATGAAGATTTATTTTTTTTACTTGCTTGGTCTGTCTTTGGAGGATTGCTTAACACCATAACAATGAGTTTAGTTGATATAAAAAAAATAGAAGAATCAGTCTAGAGATTTAGTATTTGTAAGGTCTACACACTACGGATCTATCTAGACGCGAGACCGTCAACGAGTGCGGAATCCTCGTTAACGGGTTGACGGTAACAACTCTCACACGGAACACGGAGACTATCAACGAGCTGTACGAACTAACAAGAACGCACCTACTAGAAGATTCTCTCTGAAAAAACACTCAATTAGCTGATAAACTCGAGATCGCCTATTTGCTTAATCCCTCATGAATTCTGCAAAAAGTCTAGTTATGATTCGAGTTAATCCAAAATTATAGAGGCTAATTCGAGTTTGCCATGGGCCAAACTCAAATCAGGCCCAAGGCCCATTCGAGTTTGTCCCCTTGACACTCTCGAATCTGCCTAATGGAACACATTCGAATCTGCTTAAGGAACACATTCGAATCTATCATAGATTCGAATCCCAGTCCTTAGAGAATTCGAATTTACTCTTTCACATATTTAACTTAGTATTGAAACTTATGTTTTCAACTTATGCTTGAATTTATCTTTGAACTTTATGTTTGAACTTCTTGTAATACGTTACATCAAGTCCAAACATACAATCAATAACTATCAAACATATATAAACATATATATCAAACACTTGTTAAATCCCAATACTTTGAATATTACTTAAACCAAAATGCTAGATCACTTAGACTGCTATCGTCACACAGGGTGTACCAACAGACTCCCCCTTGACGATAGCTTCTAACTATTTATATCTTGATTAAGTACTAGAGCTATATATACTACTACCTGCGTATATACCTGCATCTATACATACTCTGACTACTTTTTGGGACTTTCTGGCTTCAGATCTCCATCCTTCATGAAAGAAGATATGCTGACCATGAAGCTTCTTCAGATCGTCCTTTGACAGATTTATCAGATGCAGTGGATCATACACTCTCAAAATAACTTTGTCGTCTTGATCCTCCATGATAGCTTCAGCTGTTTCATCATCAATGTACCACCACTTCATGTCGCTCAAAATATCTTGAGGCATCTTCTTCATTGGCACCCTTCTTAAGCATTTAACAGGTTTGTAAACCATTTTCGGCCATGGTCGTCCTGTATGAGGATCTATTCTTAAAGTATCCTCGACTCTTTTTCCAGAGCTTGGTTTGAGTCTTTCAAACCTTCCAGATCTCCCCTCTCGTCTGATTATCTTAGCGATCACTTCAGCATAGGGATCATTTCCGATATTGATCAACTCTTTCCAGGCTAACTCCTTCACCTCTACCTTCAGCAATGTGTTGAATACTTTAAGCTTGCGCCTCAGGTATTGGAGACCATCTCTTCTCTTTAGAATAAAAAGCTGCAGTTCCCTGTCGAAGAACCAGCTAATAATACCTCCTGAGAAATTTCCTGCACCTGGAATCCTCATATTCTTCTTTATTTTTGGCTCAGTTTTCTTCTCTTCCTTGCGGAACCATAGATTTAACAATTCAGCTCTGCTAGGCTCTCTTTCAGCCTCCTCCAGTTCTGAGTCATCTACTGAAGCCAATTTGACGTCATCAATATCTATTACCTGTTGATCATTTTGCTCATATTGTTCTGTGACAGGCTGTGATTGAATGATTACTTCATTTTCATTGTCGTCTTCATCTATCACAACCTCATCATCAGACTTCCATTCAGCAATATCATCTGGAACAAACTCTCCTTCTTCTAGATCTTCTATATCATCTTCAAAATCGAATTCAAGGTCTAGAGGAGCTTCATCAATGTCCATCAATGCTTCGATTATCTCACGTACTTCAGATTCTGAGGCTTTTGAAGAACTGCCCTCTCCTCCTACAGTTCCCGATTGAACTGGCTCCCCCTGAGTCTCAGCATCCTGAGCAGCAGAAAAATCTACTGGCTCATCTCTTTGCACACTGGGATCATTGCCGTCATTATCATCATCCCTGGGCAGCTCTATTTGATCTCGGCAGCTTGTCTCCCCCTGAGCCTTTAGATTTTTCATTAATTGCTCAATCAGGGAGCGCATCGATCTTATTTCGGCCGCTTGATCAGCTACGAAGGTTTTCAGCTCCAAGTTATCTTCCTGAACCTTATCCACAGTCTTCTTCAGCTCAGCATTCTCGATATCTAGATTGGCATTATGCTTTTGTATTTCACCGAGAGCCGTTGTCAACCCAAAGATTTGAATTTGTTGGAAGTCAACTCTGCTCTTCAGCTCCACAAACCTTTGATTCTCCATGAAGTTGGATGAGGTGGATGGAATGGATTGTATTGGGGTCGGAATGATTGGAGATGGAATGTACGGATCAACGGGTGGTGGTGGTGGTGGTATGGTAGTTTGAGCGGATGGAGGCTGAGGAATTTCTGGCTGAGCAGCAGAAGCTGAGGTAGCTCCCTGCATAAAACGGTGTCGTTTAGCCCTTTGCCTTGTTATCAATGGAGCAACTTCTTCTTCCTCAAAATCAGAGTCATCAGACTCCCTTGACGCTCATCGCCTTGTAGCTTCTTCAGTCACCACTAACCTCGATCCATATGTTCCTATCTGGACAGATGGTTCCTCGGTTACAGTCTCTGGAGCTTCAACCTCAATCTCTTCCATATCTTCAGATTCTGTAGCTGAAGTGGACTTGTCATCACCTGCTGGCTGAGGTTGATATTCATCGATTTGTCTAAACACATCTACTTCTCCCTCCGGAGGCTCCAATAATTCTCCAATTAGTTCAGCAGTTATTTCCTGATTTGCGTTAGGAACGGCTGCCCAAATCTCTTCCAATGTTTGTGCGATCGGATCAGATTCAATTGGTGCATTTGAAGGCCCAGCCTCTTGTGCCTCTTGAGGTTGACTAGTAGAAGGCCTACTTGCCTGAGTTTGACTCGCTGAAGATCTTTGACGTCTCCTCTGTTGCTGAGGGCGTGGTTGTCGCTGTTGTTGTTGTGGTTGTCGTTGCTGAGCTTCCACCTCACCTGCCCAATTGGCATCATCAGGTGCTACAAAGTTCCGGTCTATTACAGCCCCAAACAAAGGTCGCTCTACCGGGACCGCTAACCTTCCTCTATGAGAGGAGCAATCTGTAAAAATCCTCTTATCGATAACCGCTACACTTTGAATGTCATTAAGCTGCGGCAAATTTGGCAAGAAGTGACTGATGAGCATCATTACAAAGCGGGGATAAAGAAGAAATCTTTCCCTCTCCGGAGCAGTTATTTGATGAACAAACTCTTAGAAAAACATTTCTGAAAAACTGAACCATCGATTATAAAGCAAAGCGATCATGCCAGATTGAATCTTGGACACTATGTAGCCAAATCCCGCTTTCTTCGCAGCAAAGCATACCATGAACACGTGTGCCAGATATCGCCATTGGCCAATTAGCCCACTCTTCGTGTAGAATGCCTTAGTGATATCCAAAATATAACCCATCCTTACAAAGGAAGCCTGCCTAACACTTAATGGGAAATCTGTAGGCCCATTCTCTTGCTCCTGAGTTCCCAGCTGCAGAAGTTGGCGTAGCATATCAGCAGAAAATACCAACGGCTGTCCAGCTATCCTTTTCCTTAGAACTATCGGAGTGACAGTGCAATCGACTTGCAAATGTTCATAAAATTGGCGCACATAGGGAATAACAATTTGGATATTTTGCGATAGTGCGAACGAGATCCTGGACTCTACCAGGAAATCCACCATCTGGCGGAAACCCTGCGCTTCAGGGATATTATGGTCAGGCGGAATGACCATATTATGCTTTGGAACAAACACTCTATCCGCCATGTCTGCACAATAAAGAAAATATTAGAATTATTAAAAATAAATAAACTTGTTTAAACTCAAATTTGTTTTATTTTGAACTTGTGTAAGTACAAAATCCAACACATATGAATTTCTACAAGCTCAAGTAAAGTTTAAATTAAATAATTCAAATATATTGACAGACTCGAACAAACAGATTCGAAGTAACATATTTTCGAGTTTAAAGTACCATTCGAGTCTAATGACCAATTCGAGTTTACTGACAAACTCGAATCAAGCCATGAACAGACTCGAAGGAGTCGGCCATAACCATCACTTAAATCCATGATTTTAACCATTTTGGACTCAAAAAATCACATCTATTAGTCCTACTAGGTTCTAATCAATGATATTAGTAGTTAATTTGAGTTTTTACCGGTTCAAAGTTTGTAATTTTGAAAAACAAACCTTCTACCAATAAAACTTTACAATTCAGTGATTTTGGCTTAAATGGTGTATAAAACTACTTAAATCTTGTACAAAACACTTGTTTATACCTAGATCTATGAGTAGTATCGAACCCACACACAGAAACTCGACAAATAGTTGTTTTTCTTGAAAGCGACAAACTCGAAGAAATAGACTCGAAATCGCCAGACAAACTCGAGGGAACAAATTCGAAAACAGATGACTTAATGACCATTACTGTTAACCTATTTATACCACCAACTTTCGAGTTTAGTGACAGATTCGAATCTACTGACAGAATCGAGCCCTTATATTTTCGAGTTTAACTTAAACTCGAATTCACCCCTGAAACTTTGAAAATTTCGAAAATTTTGAAATAAATTCAACTTTTTCAATCTTATTGTGTAACGGAATAAACTATGCCAAATCTTTTACCCTAAGCACAAGATCTTCATGCAATGTTTATTTTATTCAACTATGAATGCACCCTCAGTAATTTTTGACATTTTTCCTAAGTAAAATAAAAATAAAAATAAAAATAAAAATAAAAATAAAAATAAAAAATAAAAAATAAAAAATAAAAATAAAAATAACTTAGAATTTTAAAATTTTGACCAAAAAATTAACTTAGACTTATACTACATTTATTAAAATTTACGACCTATGCTAAACACTTAACAAATTATTTTTGATGAGCATAGTCAAAGAAAGGTTCAATCAGATAGCGGTGTCAGATACTCACTTTTAGTACTTAAACTTTCACACTTAGGAATTTTTGATTCCTTTGAATGATTGGCGTGACATACCCATTTAGCCGATTGTCGGTATTTACCCCTTTAAACATGCTACATTTTGGAATTTCCCTTGGCATTTTTATTTATCATGAAATTATCTCATGTGACTCAGACATAGACATACTTTTATGATCAAGGCATACAGACAATGATTCTGTTATATGAATTCCCGTTAATATTATCAGCACCTTGATGATTTTCTTATCACACACATGAAGAAACTAGCTCAATAAATGTGAAATGATTAAGAAAGACAATAAGAATGTTGAGAGAGTATTGCAAGTGGCGGCTGGGATATTCTTTCAAATTGTCAACCGTGAACATTAAAGTAACCCTAGGAGCCTATTTCTAGGCTCCTTTAGTTAAGTGTTACAACTTGGCAACTTTGGCCCCTAGACTATTACAAATAGATAAACTACATGGAAATTAAATACAAGACAAACTACAAAGACAATAATTATTACAAAACAACTCCTATGATCGAAATAATATATCTAACAATCTCCCCCTTTTCGATCATTTAGGAGGTCCTGGAACTCTGGCATGGTCAGTTGATTCTCGAAGTCCAAGGATGACATCGAAGCGTCTGGTCACTTGTCTCGTATGTAGCCGTTCGTTCAGGAAGTCTATGCCGCTGAGTGTATCCTGTATTTCCTTTGGTGAGCATCTTTGTTCAGGATCTGGTTGAGCATCATAATCTTGTACTTTCTTTGAAAGAGCAGCTCAAACCAATCTAAGTGTACCATCGGAATAGCAAGGAAGATCCAAAAAGCGCATATACCTTTTGTAGCCCTTGTAGTTTACAAAAATGACACCCGGATCTCCAGAAAGTACAACTCTGTAGGCCGGGTGGTGGGCTAGAAGAAAACTATCTTGTTCCGGTGCTCGTAGGCCCACCTTAACCATAGCACTCTCGATCGCCATCTGGAAGTCTCTTAAGCACATTATTATCGATCGGCGGTTCATGCTTCGTACTAGGGCACCTACGGCGGTCATGTGGGTTAGACATTTCCTGATGCAATTTTTCAGACTGTTGTGAAGGAACTCAATGTCATCCGCACTTATGAAGTCAAGGTCATATTCGAAGATGTCATCTCCCGTCCCATCTTCTCTTTCCACTTGGTAGGAGGGATAGAAGACTCTGGCTCGTTTGCACATAGTGATTGTTTTGAGCTTTTTAATCATTGATTTTGACACCTTTGACCTTCTTTCCCAGAGCATCAGTTGGTAGTATTCAGCCTGTTCAGCTTTGGAGACATTTGTAAGTTCCATTAGTAGGCGTCTGCTGAAGGATCCAGGCTTCTTTCTGAATACCATCTTGAATCTTTCTTCTAGATATGGATTCTGAAACCGCTCCGGGGGAAAGTTCTGCAGGAATTCTTTAAGGCAATGAACGGGGGGTTCTTCGATTTCGTCCTTTTTAGCTTCAAGAAGCTTTACGATAGTCCCCCGCCGTTCTTGTCGCATTTGTTCTTTTTCTTCCTGTGGCAGTGTTTGGACCTTTCCTTTTGTATAATGGTCCACCCAGAATAAATCATCTTGTCTATAAACTCCAGGGCCCTCCGGAGTTTCATCGAAGCAATCGACCCTTTTTGTTTGGGAGGAACCTGGAAGTTGGGTTTGTTGGACTGAAGGAGGGCTTGGGGATCTTGGAGGGCTTGGGACTATGTGGGATTCTTTGAGTGACTGGGGAGCTTGGATTGAAGAAAGGATTTCTTCTTGATGGGCTCGGGGTGGTGAATTTCGGAAGTCAAAAGAGGATGATGAGGATTTTTTTTCGTTGGAAATTCAGGCTCAGGCTTAGGAATAAGGAAGGGTTCGTTGTCGTCGCCATCGGAATTTGAATCAGAAACCAAGATGATTTCAACTTTCTCGTGTGCTTCCTCAAATTCTACCATAGCTGTCATCGGATCCAGTGGAGCTGGACCCTCGACCATGGGCTCGTCTTCTATTAGCAGATATTCCTGAGCCTCCTGAGTCTTTTCCCCTGACCCCTGAAATTCAGACCCCTCGGCGGTCTCTGCTCCCCCTATACCCAGCATGGGGTCCTCAAACTGAACTTTTCGCTGCTTCTCCCCCTCATGACGATCAGGGTCGTCTTGATCGTCATGTTTCCTTTTTGGTTCCTCGGCTTGAGTGCGGCATTGGAGTTCGATAACTGCCGACTCCAGGCGATCCATTCTTGAGTTTAGTTGTTCTTGGACTTGCAGAATAAGACAGTTCAGAGCATCTATTTTGTCTGACAGCTCCGAGATCTGAGGATGGACTGAATGGGAACCTGGTGGGGGGCCAGCTTCGGAAGCGACACCCTTACCCTTGATTAGTGAAAGAAGGGCGGTGTGACGTTCCTCGGCGGCTTCCCTTTGGGCGTCCAGGTCAGCCCGGGTAATCACGCCGGCAGCACGTAAAGCTGCCGTTAGCATCTCCAGATTGATTGGGAGATGGCCGGAAGTGGATGGCGTTGATGGAGCCACTTCCGGTCTTCCTTCCATCATTTCTGGCTCCTGAATAGGATGCGCAGATCCGAAAGTTTGAGGAGCTGCCACGGAGGCAGCTCTTGGGGATGCCACGGAGGCATCGTGCTGTGTCTGTGTTATGGGGGATGGAATCGTGATGGAATGAAGGGCGGTCACTTGGGGAGGAGTGTGACCTCTTTCAACACCGCCACTCTCCGAATGAGAGGGCGATGGAGTATGTGGTAGAACCCCGTGGAATGAAGTGGTTTCCCTTTGAGGGGAAACCAAGTGGGTGGTGGGGGTGAGTTCGACCGTTGGACGGACGGTCTTATGGAGAGGAGTCCGGCTAATAGGGCTTAGTTCACCCTCAGATTGAATCTCCCTCGCTCTCACGACAGAGACAGTTCTTTCGGAATCTGCCGTCTCTGCCGTCTCACCTCCTGCTTCCTCCCTCACAATCACAGTCTCCCGCTCACCCAAACCCAGAGATTGCTGAACATCCATCCTTACTCCCTCATGCTCACTCAAACGTTGCTCACCTTCGGATTGGTTAGTCTCAGTCGATTCCGACTGAGACTCATCCGGATAACTCTCCTTTATATATGCCCGAACCCTCTCCATGCCCCTTGACCTCATTAGAAGAGACAGAGGAATTTTCATTACCGGCACTGTCGGGGCCCCCTTTGGCAGAGTTAACTTCTGAATTGCCATTGTGGGGTAAACGTCAGCCTCCGGACGCTCATGAATATCGTCGTCTTGATCCATTGCAAACTGTATGATGAGTTGGAGAAATCTCTGTAGAGGAACATACTTTCTGCCTTTCTTTGTGCCTCTCTCTATATGGACTCTTCGTAGTTCTTCGAATAAGAATGCAGCATAGTCCACGTGTCGGTCAAAGGCAAAGCCTGTGAACATGGCTAGTACCTGGGCCGACGCTGAGTCATGTCCGGAATGCTTGGCAGTGAAGCATTTGTTAAGCACGTCAAATAGTATCCGAAAGTGGGATTGAAGGTTCTTTGGGCGGAAGTCTGATGGTTTAGAAAGAGGACCGTCATACCCCAGAGTTTGAATCTCGGCTAGGGTTTCAGAGACGGATGGGTTTGGAGCGAAAAATTCACGGGTGGGTAGGCAGAATTCGACGGGTAGATGAATGATGTGGCGGATGGCAGGTATATTGACTTTGATTGGAACGCAGTCAATGGTGGATGTGAAGTGAGGTTCGGGATCGGTCATATATTTTAGCCTGTTCCAGAATTGTTGGAGATATATCTGGGGAACAGCTATGGCAGTGGATAGGGCATAGTAGATGGGATGGCGAGTGAGAATGTCGAATGCTAGGGTTTGGGGTTCTTTAGTGAGGATGGAAACGTCGAGTTGCCAGTTATGCGGAATAAACTCGACAAACTCGGCGCTGGGAAGGATGGATTCTTCTGGGAGTTGGGCGTTGTTATTTGGAATGGGGGGATGGGGTACGGTGAGAATAATTACGGGATCCATTATCCTGCAAAGTGCAACAGAGTTAGAATAATAAGACTTGAGATGGTAATGCATTGATGTGAAGTCTAGAGGAGTGTGAAATAGAAACTGTCTGATCTGTTTAGCATCGGGTCTTTATTAGTAGAATAAAATTCTACGAATAAAGTCCAAAGTCAATCGTTAAGAGACCGATGTTAGATAAGACCTTTTCACTCAAACACTAATCCTAACTCTAATCAATGGTGCACTGAGATGGAAATATTTTTGTGATTTTTTTTTTTGAATTTATGTAACAATGCAGAAATGGAAAAATGAAAAGTTAAAAAAAATGCTAAGTGTTGGATCTCGGATGGTCCGAATTCGGATGAACAGTGTCACCGAATTCGGATCCGTCCGAAATCGGATGATGCATGAATGATGAGTAGGGGTCCGAATTCGGATGAGGTGAAAACATGGACCGAATTCGGATGATGGTCCGAATTGATTGGCATGGAATGAATGGAGGTGGTCCGAATTCGGGTGGGTCATGAAACATGATCCGAATTCGGATGATGACTTAAGTAAATGCATGATATGATATGGATAGGTCCTGATTTCGGATGGTACCCAGAATTCGGATGGGAACCGAATTCGGATATCATCCGAATTCGGATGAACAGTAGTGAACATACTTGGACTAAATTCAATTTTTGAAAATTTTGGCCTTACTATGATGGTCCGAATTCGGATCAATAGTGATCCGAATTCGGATCAACAGTGGTCAGAATTTTGGATTTGTCCTTTGAAAATTTTGAAAATTAGTCTAAGTCGAACATCCGAATTCGGGTGTTGGTCCGAATTCGGACATCCGAAACTGCATGTAGCAGTTAATGAGTTCATGCAAAACTTAAACGTGAACAGTTAATATTAACAAAAATGCATGAAATTACAGATCCTATACTAAAAACACATAATGAACATTTTATCTAACTACAAGTAAGTAAAAAACACACATTAAACAACCTAAAAATAAGAAAAACCGAAATGAAAAAGTGAATAAATTTTTAAAATCAAACACACAATATATGAAGTTATAAGCTAAAAGGAAGTTAAAAAGAAGTTACATGATGATGCCGAAGATGAATGATGCAAGAAAAATGGAGAAAAACGAAGATCCAAAAGCTTTGAATGATGGTAATGGTGGTTCGGCGGTGGAAGAAGACGAGAGCAAAAAGGAAGAAGATGAAGGAAAATATCTTGGAAGTGAAGGAATTGACCGTTGACCGCCCCTTTTAAACGCGCGGGTCGGATCCGGGTCAGAGGATCCGCGCCCAAAAGGGATGTGGGCCGCCGGTTTGGACTCAACACACACACCATTAAATGAAATGGGCTTTTAAGAAAATTAACAAAAAAAACAAAATTAAAAAAAAAATTTGGCCCAATTTTATTACATCTTTTGGAGTTTTTCTATGAGACTTCACAATAAAATATTTTTGGTATTTTCTTTGATCTTTTTAAATTAAAATAAAATAAAATAAAGTAAACTAAAATCTTTTTGGCATTTTGAAAAATTTGAAAGGTAAAATCTTTTTGGAATTTTCTGACCTATTAAATTAAACCTAAAATTAAAAAATTATGACCAACCTAAAATTTAAAATTTAACTACAAAAGAAAGAAAAAGAAACACAGAATTATAAAATTTAAAATCCTAACTATACTCCCCCTCAAATGAATACCGGTTCTTTTCCTTTTCTTTTTCAGAATGAAACTTGACAACCCTTTTTATCCTTACAAACACAGACAAACCTGGATATTGTTTGCATCCCACTCCGTGATGAACAATTCACACAGCAATTTGCCAGGATCATTAATTATTAAAATATACGCAGATAAGGAAATATGGAGTTTCAATTTTGTGACACAATCCTTAACTTTAAATAACAGATATTTTCTAAAATAAAGGAATTTCAATCATGATAGATTGAAATAGAATTATTTAAGACAATATCTGATATTTAATTGGAAGGCGGATTCAACATGCCGATATGGGATACTAAAAACTGAAAACGAGGTTCGTCTAAAGCTTTAGTAAATATATCCGCAAGTTGGTATTCCGTGCCAACAAAATACAACTCAATGGTTCCCTTTTCTACGAGATCTTTAATAAAATGATACCTAATATCTATGTGTTTTGTTCGAGAGTGCTGCACGGGATTGCAAGAGATGGCAATTGCACTTCGAGAATCACAGTAAATAGGGATATTGGTGAGTGAGAATCCATAATCGCGTAATTGTGTTCTCATCCACAGTACTTGAGAGCAACAGCTTGCAGCTGCTACATACTCAGCCTCAGCTGTAGATGTGGAAACACAATTCTGCTTTTTGGAAGACCAACTCACTGGTCTATCTCCTAAAAACTGTATTCCTCCCGACGTGCTTTTTCTGTCCACTCTACAACCTGCAAAATCAGCATCTGAAAACGCGGTAAGATCGAAATCGGTTCCCTTTGGATACCATAGACCAAGTTCGGGTGTACCCTTAAGATAACGAAAAATGCGTTTTACCGCAGTTAGGTGTGATTCTTTTGGGTCGGCCTGAAATCTAGCACACAGACATGTTGAAAACATTATATCCGGCCTACTGGCAGTCAAGTATAGTAAGGATCCTATCATCCCTCTGTAAGTTGTATTATCGACACTTTTCCCGGAAGGATCGGTGTCTAACTTACAGTTGGAGGCCATGGGAGTTGCGATACTCGTGCAAGAGTCTAACTTATACTTCTTGAGAATGTCAAGAGTATATTTCGACTGGTTCACAAAAATCCCATCCTCAAGTTGTTTGACTTGTAATCCGAGGACAAAGTTCATTTCCCCCATCATACTCATCTCAAACCTGGACTCCATTAGGGCTGAAAAATCCTTACAAAAATTACTGTCAGTAGATCCAAATATAATATCGTCGACATAAATTTGTACTAGCATTAAATGTGGGCCTTCCCTTTTAGTGAACAGAGTTGTGTCCACTACACCTTTATAGAAACCGGCAGAAATAAGGAAATTTGAAAGACTATCATACCATGCTCGAGGTGCTTGTTTTAAACCATAGAGGGCTTTATCTAGCACATAAACATGGTCGGGTTTATGTGCATCAACAAAGCCTTGTGGTTGTTCAACATATACCTCCTCGATCAGTTCACCGTTTAGAAAGGCAGTCTTGACGTCCATTTGGTACACTTTGAAGTCTTTGTGTGCCGCGTACGCCAAGAAGATTCTGATTGCTTCGATCCGTGCAACTGGAGCGAAGGTCTCATCATAATCTATCCCTTCTTGTTGTCGATAGCCTTTGGCAACAAGTCTTGCTTTATTCCTTATCACAATGCCGTTCTCATCTCGTTTGTTCTTAAAGATCCACTTTGTTCCGATGACTGTACGGTCTTTTGGTTTGGGAACTAACCGCCATACTCTTAGCTGTTTAAACTGGTTGAGTTCCTCTTGCATTGCAACTATCCAATCTGGATCTGTCAGGGCTTCATCCACACGAGCGGGCTCTATCATACTCAGGAATGATGCGAAGAGGCATTCATTAGCAGATGCCCTACGAGTTTGGACTCCTGTTGATACATCACCGATGATTTGATCTGTGGGGTGACTTCGGGTCCATTTGATCTCGTGTGGAAGGGGTGCTCGGGATGGAACCTCTGTGGTTAATGTGGGGATGGATGAGGATTCATGGTCAATGGTTTCAAATGATGGTAGCACTGGTTCAGGTTCGATTCCCGAGTGTTCAGGTGAAGGAAGAATTGTTGGTATTATATGTGAGGGTATTATAGGAGTAAATTCAACTGCTGATGTGTCGGTGGATGATGTAGATGGATGAGGGTATGTTGAAGAAGATGGAGCGGAGAAACTTTGCGGCGCAGTTGAATTGGAAGGATTGCCTACATTATTGACAACATTAGACACACTAGCGTTAGGACCGAAAAATTCAACATAAAAAGGATCAAATAAATTAACCAAATCAGAAGAAGAAAAAGAAATGGGGTTATTGGAAGAGTCTCCAGGCATTTGAGTAATGCGTGGTCCTGATTGATCAACTTCGGGTGCCAGTTTAGCCAACTCATCAAATGTGACGTGCACACTTTCATTGACTGTTCTGGTTCGGGTATTGAATGCGCGATACGCCTTCGAGTTGGATGAGTATCCAATGAAGATCGCTTCATCCGCCTTTTCGTTAAATTTCCCGAGGTTGTCTTTGTCATTCAGCACATAGCACCTGCAACCAAATACACGTAAGTACTTGATAAATGGTACTTTATTCAAAAAGAGTTGGTAAGGAGTTTTGTTAAAGCGCTTATGGATGATGGAGCGATTTTGTGTATAGCATGTTGTTGATACGGCTTCGGCCCACAAGAACGGAGGTAGCTTTGAGTATGTGAGCATTGTACGAGCGGCTTCCACTAGCGTACGGTTACGCCTTTCCACGACCCCATTTTGTTGAGGTGTTCGAGCAGCAGAGTATTGATGTTGAATACCTTTGGATCGAAGGAAGCCCTCAACTACTGAGTTCTTGAACTCCGTGCCGTTATCTGATCTGATTGATTGCACTGACAGCTGTTGTTGGGTCTCGACACTTTTGATAAAATCAATGATTTCTTGAGCTGTTTCGTCCTTGGAACGCAAGAACCTGACCCAGGTATATCGAGAATAATCATCAGCGATAACCAACACATATCGTTTTCCATTTATGCTTTGAGTCCTCATCGGTCCGCATAAATCCATATGAAGTAACTCCAATACTCTTTTTGTTGATGGTTCGGGCTTTGGTTTGTGAGATGATCGTTTCATTTTTCCTTTCTCACAAGCTCCACACAGATGGTCCTTTTCGTAGCGCAAATCAGGAAGTCCTTTAACCAATTGTTTCGCAGCCAGCTTGTTGATATTATCAAAATTCAAATGGGATAATCTTCGATGCCACAACCAAGAGTCTTTTGAAGAGGCTTTTGATAGTAGGCAAATGTTATCCTTCACTATTAGCTTAGCTACGTCAATGGTGTAAAGGTTAGAGTTTCGGGAACCTGTTACGATTTCTTTTCATTCCATACTCTTAACACTGCAGTTCTTAGCCCTAAACGTTACTTCTAGTCCTTTGTCGCAGAGATGTCCTATGCTAAAAAGATTATGAGATAACCCCTCAACATAGTCAACGTCCTTGATGACCAGATTATTTAGAACTAAGTCCCCATATCCTTTTATGTGAGCCTGATGGTTGTTCCTGAATTTCACAGTTCCGCAATACTGTTCAACAACGTTGGACAGCAATTCTCTTTTTCCAGTCATGTGCTTGGAGCAACCTGAATCCATATACCAAATGGACTTAGCCTGAAAAACACATAAATTCATATAATGAAAAACTATATGCATTCAAACACATCCATTTTTAATTCACAATCAAACCGTGTTCTGAACCGAGATGTTCAGAAAACATGATGAGTTAAGACCGGGTCCTGGGCTGTGTGCACAGAAGCCAAACGTGTCGGTTTAAGCACAACCGACAAGCAAAAGAACGGGTCCTAGCCTAAGGTAACTAGAAGCCATTTCTTTGAAGCACGGGTCTTGATCAGAAGTAACCAAGAACCATCTGCATTAAGATCACACAACCTTGGGTACCCACCTCAATATGGGTCCCTTTTTGTTAGGATTTCCAGATTTATATGGCACGTGTACAGATTTAGAATCCCAATTAGCATTTGTGTGTGGTCCGAATGCACAACCCTTTGGAATCCATTGAAGATTGGATTTATTGGGTTTTGGAACCTTAGGCGCTGAAATTGCCTTTGGTTTTTGTCTTTTTGAGACCTTTTTGACCGTTGCTTTGGTTTTGGGCCTTGGCAACGGACAATTCTCAATTTTGTTTAAGGCCGATGATGCACTATTTTTTGTTTTCTTTTTCCGAATTCGTTTAACAGGATATGGCACGAAAGCATTCATTTCAGGAACCTGTCATCTAAATCGAGTTGGACACAGATTAAATAAATCACTGAAAGAGTACTTTAACGGAACAGTAGAATTCGGTTTAACATTACAGACATTGTCACACACATTGTTACATAAATTGTCTTTAGAGATTACAGACATCCTATCTCTAGTAACAAATTCATTTGGCATTAAAGCCTTCTTCACAAAAAAACTTGTAAAATCCTGCATGGTGGTTTTTGGGACTCTCCTTATATGATCTGTAGGAACAAAACGATTAGAGTCAGTAAGCATGGAAGATTTAGATTTGACAAATTTTTCTTTTTGGTGGTGAGAGGGTTTCTTAAAAGACTTGGATTTGATCTGAGTCTTTTTAGGAACCTCATTTTTAAAAACTTTTGAACACTCACCATTTAAAATGACAGAAGAATATTCAGCTTTAGCCTTACCTTTATCTGATGACACACATGGAATTTTTATGGAATGAGAAAGTGTTTCTTCTTTTGAAAGATCTTTCAATTTTTGTGAAACCATTTCAAAATTTTCTCTGTAGACAGTAACTTCCATAGATTGTTGAAAAGATTGATTTACCAATTCTTCTTCTCTCTTAAGAAGAGCATCTTGAAGATCAAGTGCTTTCTCTTGAGACGACTTCAATTCCTTTTCTAAAACAGTGATTTGTTGTTGAAGAACTTTTGCAGGAATATAAAGTTGAGGAGTTGATTTTACGGTTTCAGTTTTCAATTCAGCTTCTGAATAAGTTGACAAGAGATCTTCCTCTAAAGTGGGTACTCTAGAAGAATAACTCTCGTTAAGTTCTTCATATTGAAAAGAAATTTCTTTATCTTTACGTGCAACACGTTTCTCATTTTCTTGGTTTAAAACTTCTTTTGATGACTCAAAAAAGAAAGATTTAAGACCGGCTCCCATATAATTCATGTCACAAAATACAGGTAAAACATTTTGTGCCTTTTCCAAATATTTAGGATTTTTAAAACCAATTCCTTGTTTAGAATGGTAAAACCTAGTTTCTTTGGGCTGATTTAAATGGATAGTTTGTTCTGTTTGACCCCTTTTCAAAAATGCATCGTCAAGGGTCTTTATTCTTGAGTACAAACTTATCCTTTCTTCTTCAATCATTTTGTATTTTTCTAAACTGTCTATATTTTCCAAATTTACCACATCTAATTGTTTTGTAAGAACAGAAATTTCTTCTTTTAGAGAGAGTTTTTCTTTTGAAAGCGTTTCCATGCAAGATTCAAGGTATATATTCCTATCCTGAACATCTACTTTTTCTATTAACATCTGTTTTATAACATTATGATTAGTTAACCACTTTGAATGATATAATTCAGATGATTCTTTCAGAGTTTGAGCTTGATGTTCAGCCTGTACACACCTTGCAGTTTCAGCATTTAATCTAGCTTGTAGATCAAGTATTTGTGTGTGCAGTGTACATTCATTATCTATAAATAATTTATTTACATGTGCAGGAATGTAACAGGAATATACCTCATTGGACTCAGAACCGGATGTGGAGCATTCGGGATCGTTGGTTGTAGCCATCAGACATGCTGGTGGATTTTTCAGTGTCTCCCCCTCAGCAGCATGATCTGAATTGTCAGCAGTGAAATCAGCACATGTCTCCAACCCCATACGATCAACCATGTAGCAATTCTTGCCCTTGTCATCCTCGTCTTCAGAATCTTCAGCATCCCAGTAGTCTTCCTGGGCGACGAGGGCTAATGCATCCATTCTCTTCTTGGCTGCCTCAAGCTTTCTCTCGTAGTATGCAACGTCTCTGTCGAAATTGTTCTTGCATTCCCTAGCAAAGTGGCTCGGTTTGCCACACTTGTAGCAGAGACGTTCATCCGCAGCCTTCGGCTCATCTGCTCTCGGCCTGTCCTCTCTCCTTTCCGCCGGCCTCTTGTCGGCCCGGCGATGCTCGCGGCTGTCATCACGCCTCCTGTCCCTTCTTTCGGGCTCTCTTCGCTCTTCCCTGCGGTCATCCCGACGATCATCCCTTCGATCGTCCCGCCTGTCGTCCCTGCGATCATCACGCCTAACATCTTGCCTTTCATAACGGCGATCATCTCGATAGTCGCGTCTATCGTCATATCTACGATCATCCCTATCATCCCTTCGGTAGTCATCCCTTCGATAGTCATCGCGTCGGTCATCCCTTCTATCATCTGAGTACCTCCGTGGACCGGTGTCATAACGGAGTTGGTTGTTAGTCTTGTTGGAGAACCGTCGCTGTTGGAGACGGTTGGTCCACAAGGCTATCTGTTCCTGTATCGAAGCTTCCTCCTCATCATAGACCTCACGCGGAGGAGAAGCATACCTGTACTGAGACGACGAAGAACCAGGAGCAAAGGATGGTGTCGGAATCTGCGTGTTGGTGATCAAGGCTAGTGAATCATTTGGTTTCAACCCTGTGTTGGCTGATAGCAGAAGAGAGGCCAATTGATTTGCCATCAGCTTTTGTTGATCCACATCCCCTTGATATTTCTTGAGCTCCTTAAAGACGACATTAATGGATACCTCAGGAATGTTCAGGACTCTTTTCGTGGCCCGACATGCAAGCTGCCACTCGGGGGCTAAGGCAGCAAAGAATTGGATGTTGATATCATCCCTATCCTTCTTGATGTGCAGTTTGTTCAACTCGTTAAAGACTGCACAGAACCTGGTGAAAGTGGCTTGCAGAGATTCCCCGTCTTTGGCGCGGAATTCCGTAAACTTTGCCTTTGCCTCCTCTATTTTGGCACGATCATCGAGATCTGCCCCCAGCATTTGGACTTCCAGCTCGTCCCACATTTCTTTTGCAGACATTTTGTTGTCTACACCGACCAGAATATCAGTGGGGAGGGCTTGATAAATCAAATATTCTGCCCTCTTGTCAGCGTGCTGTCGGTCTCTCTCGGCGTCATTTGTCGGTTCTCTTTCAACCTTTGAGGCTTGGACAGGGGGTCAGCCTCAGGTCTGGCTGCTATCTCCCGATAGTAGATTACGGGTCCTTCGGATATAGACTGAAGCATCAAATTCCCGAGCGGTTGCATTCCAACGAACTTAAGGAACCGGGATTTCCATTGTTCGTACTCATCGGGATAGAGAACTGGTGGTCTGTTCTCAGATCCGAGTACTAGAGCTTCGCGAGACATTATGAAGATGGGTGCTGATTAACAAATGAAGATCTTAGAGGTGGAAACTGGACACGGATGGGCTGGACTTAAAACAGATGGAGCTGAATTCGGATGGTAAATGAGTTCGGATGAGTTGGTTTCGGATGAACAGTGTTTCGGATGGCAGGACCGAATTCGGATTGGATGAATTTCGGATGTATGAACCGAATTCGGATGGGGTGATTTCGGATGGATGAACAGAAATTCGGATGGAGTATGGTCCGATGAGGTGCTAGTTCGGATGGGGTCCTAAATCGGATGAAGTCCAATTTCGGATGAACAGTGATTCGGGTCTGGAACAAATTCGGATGAACTTAATTTCGGATGTAACTATGTGACCGAATTCGGATGAACAGTGGACAGGGACCGAAATCGGATGGACCGAATTCGGATGATCCAAGATGGGTATGGTCCGAAATTGGAAAAATTTAAGTACAAGTCCCAAATGTGAAAAATGGAAGCCTGATCTGAACTTCGGATGGTCCGAAGTTCGGATGGGACCGAATTGGGGTCCGAAGAAATTCACCTAAGCATGGTCCGAATTGGACCGAAATGAGGTCCGAATTAGGGTGAAGGGGTGGTCCGAAATTGGTGCCTAGGTGGTCCGAAGTTCTACAGTAAGGATCCGAAATACAGCAGGTTTTTTAATTTTTCTAAGGCAGAACTAAGCAGAATTCGATTTTTTTCAGTTTTAAAGCCTAAAAACAGTTCTAAATGATTTATAAACTATTTTAAACACTTTTGGTGATTTAAAATAACCTAAAAACACTTAAAAACAGCATAAACAAGTTTAAAAAACCGACTTAAAACCCATATTTTCGAACTTAAACAATGTGATCGATTCTTGATGATTTTAACAGAGATATGGAACTAAATGAGCTTAAAATCAGTAGGGAATGATAATGTGGTGTTTATATGACCATTATAGCACAAGAAACACAGAAAAACAGAGGAAAATGAAGATCCAACCGGGTAGAATGGAAGAACACGAAGAACACACAAGAAAACCCAGCAGAATCTGAAAGATGCAGTTGAAATCCACCCCTCTGAGCTCTGATACCAATTGTTATATGAATTCCCGTTAATATTATCAGCACCTTGATGATTTTCTTATCACACACATGAAGAAACTAGCTCAATAAATGTGAAATGATTAAGAAAGACAATAAGAATGTTGAGAGAGTATTGCAAGTGGCGGCTGGGATATTCTTTCAAATTGTCAACCGTGAACATTAAAGTAACCCTAGGAGCCTATTTCTAGGCTCCTTTAGTTAAGTCTTACAACTTGACAACTTTGGCCCCTAGACTATTACAAATAGATAAACTACATGGAAATTAAATACAAGACAAACTACAAAGACAATAATTATTACAAAATAACTCCTATGATCGAAATAATATATCTAACAGATTCTAACTTGTTGGTATTTGCAAACTTTCTTTAAAAGACAAACATCGGACACAGGTCTGTATTTTCATACAACAAAGTGTCTTAGTTTGACTTAAGGTTTATTTTTAAAGCTAGCAAGACAGCGGTGACAGGTCTGTACCGACGTACAACAAAGCGACTTATCTTGCTAACCCGAATCAAAACAGAGGCAACAGGTCTGTACTTACGTACAACAGAGTTACATGTTTTTGACTCTCAATTTTGTATGATTTTTCTATTCTTTTCATTTTAAGATGTATTCGATGTTGCTATACATCCCCAGAAAGTTTGCATACCTCATTTAGACTCAAAGTTTGTATGTCTTGTACATAAAAATTAAGACCAATTGGTCATACATCTAAGTTAGGGACACGTTTGACTAATTCTTGAATATTTTATTAGCCTTGGGACTCCCTATATGTATTATGCCTACCAACACATCAAACTAAAATAAAGTATAACACTTAGAATTTTAGGTGCATTATGTGTGAAAGCCTAAATACTTAGAGTTTGTAACGACTGTGCTAATTTTCGTCACTTTGAACCTATGCATCTAAGACTTAACTCTTTTTCTGATATTCTCTTTCTTTTTTTTTTGAATTTTTATGGTTTTCTCTCTTTTTTTCTTTTGTTTTTCATAATAAATAGCAATAAAAGAAGATAACCTACTAACTTACTAAAAATAGAAACTATCCTAATTTAGCAGACTTACTATAAAAAGAAAGAAATACTACAACTATAAAAGGAAATAAACTTCTACTAAGGTCAAATTACTCTGGGTTGCGCATTCCATTTAGTTGAATTAAATATTCAAACCGTGACTTATCAAAGGCTTTGGTAAATAAGTCAACATTATTATCGTCCGTTGCCACTTTTACCAATTTGATTAAGTTCTTTTCAGCACAATCACGAATAAAATGATGCCTTATGTCTATGTGCTTTGTTTTACTGTGTTTAACTGGATTATTTGTTATAGGGATTGTAGATTGGTTATCTATCCTAATAGGAGTTTGAGTGTAAGCCAAACCGTAATCCCGCAATTGTTGTTGTATCCACAGAACCTGTGAGCAGCAACTACCAGCAGCAACATACTCGGCCTCGCACGTTGACACGGCTACCGACGTCTGTTTCTTGCATTGCCAGGAAACCAGTCTCCCTCCTAGGAATTGACAACCTCCAGTTGTTGATTTGCGCATCAAGCTACATCCTCCGTAGTCTGAATCTGTGAACGCTTCCAACTCTAGATCTCCCTCCGCGTGATACCAAAGTCCCAGCTTCGGTTTCGACCTGAGGTATCGTAGAATCCGCTTCACAGCTTTCATGTGCATCTCCTTCGGATTAGCTTGAAACCTAGCACAAATACACACAGCAAACATGATGTCAGGTCTTGAAGCAGTTAAATACATAAGTGATCCAATCATGGCCCGATATAACGTCGGATCCACATCGGTATCACTTTCAGTACCCGGTCCGAGATTGTGATTCACTTGAATCGGCGTGCTGAAATGGGCAGTCAGTTTCGTCCCTTCCATCCCGAAGCGTTCCAATATGTCATAGACATACTTCGTCTGATGGATAAACATACCTTCCTTCTTCTGGTCAACTTGTAACCCCAAAAAGAAATTTAACTCTCCCATTGCACTCATCTCGAATTTCGACTTCATCACCTTCTCGAAATCTTGGCACATTTGTTCGTCTGATGATCCAAAGATGATATCATCAACGTACATTTTGTACCAAGATGAAGTGTTCTCCCTTTCTCTTAACGAACAGCATACTATCTATCCTACCCCTTTCAAATCCGTTCTCTAATAAATGGTTGGATAAGGTCTCGTACCACGCCCTTGGTGCTTGATGCAATCCATATAGAGCCTTATCTAAACGATATACTCTATCTGGATATTTTGGATCTGTAAATCCGGCGGCTGTTCTACATATACCAGTTCCTTCACTTTCCCATAGAGGAAAGCACTCTTAACATCTAGTTGATATACCTTAAAGCCCTTGAAGGAAGCAAAAGCCAGAAACAACCTAATGGCTTCCAGCCTTGCTACTGGCGCAAACACCTCATTGTAATCGATTCCCTCCTCTTGGTTGAAACCCTTTACAACTAACCTAGCCTTGTTGCGAGTGACTATACCCCGATCGTCTCTTTTGGACTTAAAAACCCATTTGGTTCCTATGGCAATTTCCCCTCGAGGTAATGGAACTAACTCCCACACTTCTAGTTTCCTAAACTGAGAGAGTTCTTCCTGCATCGCTTCAACCCAGGAGTTATCCTTTAGTGCCATTTGCACATTTTTCGGCTCTACTTGCGAGATGAAACAAGAATAGAGGCAGGTATGATAGGCCTCGGAGTCATTTATCATCGACAACAACACAGTGTTGTTATTTAAACTACTCCTAGTCCTCACACCCTCATTAGGATTTCCTATGATGCTTTCTATAGGATGGTTCTTGTTTATCCTAGAGGTCTCTATCTCGTCAACTCTCAGATTATCTCCTAAGTTAGATCCTATTTCACCTAATAGGGGAACATCCTCAGATTCCACATTTTCCTCCTCGTGGACAGTTTCCTCATAGTTGGAATTTGTTGTCTGAGTTTGATTCTCAGTTGAAGGTGCTTCTGGATCAGCGACTTCTGGAGATCCATCTTCAGTCGAAGTAGGCTCGGATGTGGATTGAAATGTAGTCCTCGGAAAGGTATGACCTTCGTCATTCAGATGCAACGTCGCCATGTCCTTTTCGATTGTACCTGCATTTTCATCCAAAGGAATGTTAAATGACTCAAACAATTTATCATAGTCAAATATCCATTCCGGACCTGTTTGGGGTTCATGTGTATAACTTGTGACTTCAATGTTATACACAATTTCTACTGTACCATTCGTTTTGTTAAAAAACCGTTTCTTTGGTGAGTTCGGCACATAACCTAGGAAGTATCCTTCGTCAGCCTTTTCACCAAACTTAGGTTGATGTTTTGTTCGCAGTAAAGTACATGGTACCCCAAACGGTTCGAAGCCAGTTAAATTAGGTGGCCGTTTATTCAAAATTTCATAACAGGTTTTGTTCAAAGATTTGACAGTTAGGACCCGGTTTAAAATATGACATGCGGTATTCACTGCCTCCCCCCAAAACATGGTAGGAAGCTTTGATTCCGAAAGCATAGTCCTAGCTGCCTCAATCAATGTCCTGTTCTTTCTTTCGGCCACCCCATTTTGTTGAGGCTCATACGGTGCACTAAATTGATGCACTATGCCCTTTGATAGGCAATATACACCAATTACAGTGTTTTTAAATTCTGTTCTATTATCACTACGTAGCCTTTTAACCCGTGTTCCATAGGAATTCTCCACTTGGTCTAAGAACCCGACGAGCTTGGAAGTCGTTTCGTCCTTTGTACCTAGAAAGAAAACCCAAGAAAATCACGAGTAATCGTCAGTGATAACTAAACAATACCAACTACCTCCTAAACTCCTTTTGTTGATTGGTCCGAAGAGATCCATATGCAACAAATCGAATGTAGAGGTTATGGAGTTCTGAGTCTTGGACTTGTGTGCCTTCTTATGTTGTTTGCCCTTCTTGCATGGTAGACACTTGTCCTCGAACTGAAAACTCTTCATAGGCACACCTTGCACCAACCCATTTTTCGTTATATAGTTCATTTTTCTTAGGTGCAAGTGTGCCATGCGTCTGTGCGACAACACTGATTCAGTCTCCGAAGCTTTTGACAGTAAGCAGATCGGACCCATCGAAGTTTCCGGCTTGTTCATATCAAGCATGTACAAGTCATTCTTCCTTGGTGCCCACATCAATATCCATTCTTCAGGAATCTTGAACCCCGGTTTTAGCACTAACGCTTCAGTGTCAGCGAACGGCACTGAATTCTTCTTGTCACAGATTTGAGATACACTAATGACATTGTGAACCAGTTTATCAACGTGATAAACTTGATCGTCCCATTAGTGACCACTCCAGTACCCGTGATGTTTCCTCCTTTATTTACCGCGAATGATACAAATCCCCGATTCCCACCCTTGAAGTCTGTAAGGAGACTTCTTTCCCCTGTCTTGTGCCTGGAGCATCCACTGTCGACGAACCATTTGTTGTTTGGACCTGTGGTGATCTCCTGCACATGAAAGAAAATAGGTTAGTTATCACGGGGAACCCAAGCCATAACTGACTTGGTTATACCATTCTCGTCCACATACTTAAACTCTTTCAAATACCCATCTGGCCTTTCAGGTGACTTGGGTCGTTGAACAGGAGTTTGTTGTGGTGCCGAGTGATGCAAATTCACCCTTTGCCTTTGAGTAGGCATTTGTTGTGGAGCTCTTGAATAATTCCGATTATATTGCATTTCAGATTGAGATCCCTGAGCTCTAACCGGTGTGTGATGTCTAACAGGAGTGTGTGACCTAACCGGAGTGTATGCTCTGCTAGGTGTTGTGCTCCTATATTGTTGTTGAGGTCCAGACCTAGATTGATTTACGACTTGATTCGGTGAATTAGTCCTAACCACTTCTTTTGGTCCAACCTTTACCGGTATTTGTTTCACAACTTGTTTTGGTGCAGCCTGCACAGTTTTCTCGGTACTCTGAGAACTACTAGTGCTCGCCACACTTGTTGAAGGCTTAACTTGTGTTGGCTTCCCTGTCTTAGGTGTAACATCAGTTTTCCTAAGCGGACAGTTAGAAGCAACATGCCCCTTTTCATGACATATAAAGCAGGACATCTTGTCAATGGACTTCTTGTGTGTGCCCTTAGTCTTAGGTGTCTCACTAGTGTCTTGGTCTTTTTAAACATCTATTGTGACTGGTTCATCGTCCTGATCATTAAAATCAATTTTATGTTTTCCTGCAGGTGTTTCACTGGAGGAAGACACAAATTTGACTTTCTTAACCTTAACATTTGTATCAGTCACCTTAGGTGTATTTTCTTTTAAGGGCTCAGACACTGGTTCAGGTATGTCCTCTAAGTCTACTGATTTCTCGGTTTTCTCCTCAGGTTGAGGTACATAGTTGGCATTAAAAGGTGGAGGAATCTCATGAAATCCTAGACCTACAGGCTTTTTAGATTGGCGTTGAGCATCTAAAACTTTCCCTAGGTTCAGACTTGAGTTCCTAAATTTTTCTAGCTTACTATTAGCCTCTGCTACCTTCACCTTAGTTTCAGCTAACTCTACTTCTTTAATCTTAAGATCTTTGGTCAAGGCCTCTACATGCTCATACATCAGTTCTAATCTAACACACTGCTCACTCAGCTTGTCTTTTAGAACTACGACATCTTGTGCATCTGCCTTAAGCTTATCTCTAAGATCTTGCTTAATGTCATTCAGGCTAGCATTATCAGATTTTAAAGACTCATTTTGAGCAGATATGTTTTTATGTGATTTTAATACCAGATTCAACCTGTCGTTAGAAGTAACACATAACACACATAATTCATGGAAAAGAGAGTAATTAAGACTTACCTTTGTGTGTTCTGATTCGACGTTGGCCATTTGAGCGGCAAACTCCAGAAGCGTCTGATCATTCGACTTCTCCACCCACATCGGACTGCTGTCCCTTGTGGTCTGCTTTTCCCCTTCACATCCACTCTCGGTGACTTCAGCCATGAAAGCTCTAGCATTAGATTCTAGATGTGAGCTCCAGTCGTAGGTACCATCCAGCTGTCTGTCTGATGTGACATTTGATAATAGACCAGCTATATTGGCTTGACCGGAAGATGAACTCGGAAGGTATCTCTGTTGAGATTGGTTCTGAAACTGTCCATGATGCTGATTCTGCCCTTGGTAAGTATCTACCTTCGGTCTCTGACATTCTCTGGCGAAGTGTCCCAGACCTTGACAATTGTAGCATATGACCTTGGATTTATCAAAGCCAATCCCTTTATTATTCATAGTCAGATTCCTCCCAGTCCGTTTGATGAATCTTTTAACCCGTTGGGTTACCATGGCCAGTTGTCATTTGAGATCCATCTCCTCAAGGTCGTCAGGGTCTACCTGATCATAGTCTTCATCCCAGAGTGCAGGATCGTTTATTTTGTTCCCATATGCGGCCACAAATGATGCCAATAGATTTAAATGTTCTTCGGCCGACCTCGCGCTCATGGGCATCTTAGAGTATCCCTGAGATGTTGATGCCTGAGTTGCCTGAGATTGTTGTTCTTCCGATCTTCCCAACCCTAAGAACGCTCTATTCAGTGTGTCATCAGTCTCTGCTGGTGATGACGTTTCTCCGGTGAAAAACGCTGTAGCAGTCTTCGTATCTGCTGTAACCGAAGGTTTTGATTTTCCAAAATACATGCTGGATTTTGGACTTGTTCATAATCCGTTTCGGCCTTCAGTAGCTCGAAATGATAAGCCCGCAACGTTCCCACTACATCCTCCAATGATTGGGTATAATACTTGTCTTCATTAAGCTTAATCATAGCCACATACATCGCCCATTTGGCTGGTAAGGCATCAAGAAGCTTATTGTTCTTTTCTGTGTCATTATACTCAATGCCATGACTCTCAAGCTCTGTCAGCAGATGATAAAAGCGGGTGATGGTGTCGTCCAGCTGTTCATCCTTCAAAGCCTTGAAAATAGCAAACTGCTGTTTCAACAACTCCATGCGCTTCCTCCGAACCCTCGGATTACCCTCACACCTCTTTTCCAGCGACTCCCAAAGCTCCTTAGATGTCTTTTGATTGCGGAATGTGTGTAGTATATCCTGAGGCAAAGCCATTCGAATAATCGAGAAAGCTCTGTTCTCGGCTTCATATAGTTTCTTATCATCCTCCTTCATCATTTGATATGATAAGACTCTTTGACGGCCCTCAACTTCTGAGATAGGTGGAATGTATCCTTCGTCAATACATATCCACATTCGCATGTCGTTGAAACGCACAAAATCGGCAAACCGATCTTTCCACCAATAGTAGTCTTCAAGTTTCATCAGCTTAGGCGGAGTATTAGCCTTCCCTACCTCATGATCCATTTCTAGAAACTTTTGAAGATTTGACATTGTTTCAAGAGTAATTGAATTGTAACTTAAGAAATTTAATTCGAAAATAATTTAAGTTAATTCTTTCGAATTCAGGTAAATTCGAATATAATCAAGATTAAACCTATTTGGGATTAAATTCGATTAAGTTCTGAAGTTCAATTAAACTCGAAATGGTGACAAACTCGAAAGTATCCAAATTCGAAGGTCTCAAACTCGAATGTTCAAGCAAACTCGAAATAGTCAAAGTCGAATCCCAGCAAACTCGAGGTTCCTAGTCGACTTTAGCACAAACTTGAATCAAACTCGAACCCATCTAAACTCGAAAAAACTCTTTATCAAACTCGAGAGGAGCGGATTTTGGTTAGACTCGATACTAAGAAAAACCCTAATTACTCCTAACAGAATCGATTTCTTAACGTTTTGCAGATTAAATCAATATTTTTACAACGAAAAATATTGATTTCGATCTAAAACGTGAAAAACACGAAGTATTTCCCGGATGACAATTTGCTAAGCTCGAAAAACATGAAAAACACGAAAACTTGAGAGATCAACCGTCCAATAACGTCAAGAAACCTAGGATGTATCTAGATGAACACGAAGAACACTAAGAACACCCCGTAGGCTCTGATACCACTTGTAAGGTCTACACACTACGGATCTATCTAGACGCGAGACCGTCAACGAGTGCGGAATCCTCGTTAACGGGTTGACGGTAACAACTCTCACACGGAACACGGAGACTATCAACGAGCTGTACGAACTAACAAGAACGCACCTACTAGAAGATTCTCTCCGAAAAAACACTCAATTAGCTGATAAACTCGAGATCGCCTATTTGCTTAATCCCTCACGAATTCTGCAAAAAGTCTAGTTATGATTCGAGTTAATCCCTAATTATAGAGGCTAATTCGAGTTTGCCATGGGCCAAACTCGAATCAGGCCCAAGGCCCATTCGAGTTTGTCCCCTTGACACTCTCGAATCTGCCTAATGGAACACATTCGAATCTGCTTAAGGAACACATTCGAATCTATCATAGATTCGAATCACAGTCCTTAGAGAATTCGAATTTACTCTTTCACATATTTAACTTAGTATTGAAACTTATGTTTTCAACTTATGCTTGAATTTATCTTTGAACTTTATGTTTGAACTTCTTGTAATACGTTACATCAAGTCCAAACATACAATCAAAAACTATCAAACATATATAAACATATATATCAAACACTTGTTAAATCCCAATACTTTGAATATTACTTAAACCAAAATGCTAGATCACTTAGACTGCTATCGTCACACAGGGTGTACCAACAGTATTAGGTTGCAAACATTTGTGTCTTAGTTTGATAAGATTGTGTTTCCCAATTTTGCAAAGAAAGGTATAATTAAATTTCATATGATTTATTTATTATCTGTAGCTGAAATTTGTTTGCTTTTTATGTATTTGACACTAGAATTGAATAAGTTTCTCTTCATGTGAAATTTGAAATCAGAAATTTAGCTTGGTTAGGTTGAACTATCAACTGATATATGATCTCCTTTACTTCTGAAGCTTTGCTCTTTTTTTCCCCAAAATCTTCATTGGTCTACCTTTGGTGGATTTCCTAACAATGAGTTTCAGTTTGATATAAAAACTTAACCATTCTGAGTTTTGGTTTTGGGTTGCAAATGTTTGTGTCTTACAAGCTCTTTATTTCAAAACTGCAAAGAAACTTATCGTTGCAATTAACTTCTATTTCATTTAATTACTACTTGTAGCTGAAATTATTTTCTTTAAGGTATTTGACACTGTAATTCAATCTTACGCTTTGTCTAGACCTCAAATTTGAAATTGAAAATGAGGCTTGGTTGGTTTGATTACAGTTTCTAACATTTATGTTGAACCTTACCTTAAAAGTGACATATGAGGTACATTGTACAAGTTTGTTGCATTTACCTACTGACCTATAATGTCGTTCTCTTATGTGTAGTATTGGGTTGTATGCATGATGTTTTTTTCTTCAACAATAGCATATATCTTTGTCATTTTTTTTATTAAAAGCGTTTTTCCTGATGCTATGTCCTGTTATTCCTTCAATCCATGCTCTTTTTTGCTGTAAAAAACCCTTTGATGGTCCTATTTCCACTATAATGTTTTGCCGTTTTGGTGCTTAACTACATGCAGATTTCATCTGGTCACCACCAGCTCCACCATTTTTATTATTATCATTATTGTCCATATCTTATAGAAGTTGTTGAGTCATGTGTTATGTGTAGCCGCTGGACAACTTTTTCATCCCTGGAGTTTAACCATAAAACCAAGCAACCTACTTTTGGTTCTTGTAATCATGTGCATTAAGATCAATTATATGACAGCTGTTGTGAGTTTTAAAGACCCTAAAACCTCTAAAAAAATTCCTACTCATGCTTGATATCATGTAAGTTGATGTGTTATATGTCGTAGCTGATAAAGTGCTAAAAGTGTTTTAATCCTTCTTATTTAAGTTGTTCCAAGAGGAATAAGATTGAGCCCAGCAAACCCTTGGTAACATTAAGTATAAATCATAATTCTTAACCACTATTTAAATTTCTTATTTCAAATCAACCTATAGCCCTTTGATCTTTCTCTCACTACATTGTCGCCTATCTCGTCTTCATTTCTATCCAGCCAATAAATTGAAATCAATCAATTACAAAGGTAGCAAACAACGATCATTGTTTATCAGATTTTTGTCATTAAAGTTGCTTACAGAGTATTGTCTCATACTGCAAATTAAATATCAAACCAACTAGATCATAGCAAAAGAAGGGAACCAATGATGGCGAGCGATCGATGCCAATTCCACCCACTCTCGTTAGTCTTTTTTTTTTTGTTGATTTATTAGGTTTGTTTTCTATTGATCTTTGACCACGATTGTTTGTTTGGAGCCCAAAAGAGTTTCAAGGATTTTCTTCCTAAATTATTAAAAAAATTTCTAAAGAATTTTTAAAATTTTTGTTATTAGAAGTTCTAAGAATATTGGCCATTTTCGATGACTTGGTTGGATTATCACCATAGAAAAGGCTTTCTTTTCCGAAATGTGTTTATGTAGTTGGGATCATTACCATAGTCGAGGGTTTGTAACCATATGCACAACCATTTGCGACCACGTTGCTTTATCCATTTTCCATTTTTCATGCTCCAACTTATTCAATTGCAATCAAACTTTCTTATATATTAGAAGATTCTCACGATGAATCACTTCTTGGTTGATGATAAATATATATGCTTGGATGTGGATGGGTTGGTCTTTCTTGAAAGTTTTAGTTGGTTCATCATATATTTGGTTCCCTACCAATTTGCTATAATTAGTCTTTAAGTTTGTCAGTTTGTGTCCCTCACTGGGTGGATGCATGAATTTTTTTTGTTGTTAATCTAACTTAAGTTTCCTTTTTCTGATTTCGCGCATTGTATTATGAAAGTAAGATGCCAAATCTCTTTGCTTTCTCCTGATAGTCCTCATACCAACCTTCTCACATTACATCGTCCCAAATTATCTATTTCAATCCATAATCTGGACATGGAAGGACCTCATTACAACGTTACAAATTATATTGATCTCTGTAGTTTTAGAATCGTTTTATTATATTTTTTTAATGCTCTATTAGGTAGGTAGGGTTAAATTTACCACTGCCTTTTCTAACTAGGCTACACGCCCAGAGACAAATACTCTATTATAAAGAGTAAAGACCCTTGAATGGTTTTTTTTAAGTATGTGTGAAATTTGTTGAGTTTAGTTCTTCCATTAAACCATAGTCATCCATCCAATACTTACGACATCTATTAGTTACTTGAGGTTATGAAACAACATAACAGTTTAATGTTGTAGGTCCCGAAAGGTTCCCAAAGTATATAGCTTTAAGCTGTAGAGGGGGGGTGAATACAGCTATTTAAAAAACTACACACTATTTTCTCAATGTTTGTATGTATTATCAACAATTTATTAATTACAAACAAGCTTGAATGCGGAATAGTTCAAGCTGAGATGACAGATACAACAGTATGTTCACTAGTCTAAGACAAACTCAAACTAGTATACAATGAATACACTCACTAAGAAGCACTCATTGTGTTTACAAGACTTAAGGGAACAGCTTATGTAAAACAGCTTAGACACACAGATACTGATTTACACAGAAGGCTTGCATGCATGAAAATCACACTTGCACGTTCACTCTTGGTTTCAGCACTTAGCTTTCTTCACAACTCTTTCTGTCCTTAGAAGCTTCCTTTTATACTCACTCAGAGGATCTAAGAGAAACATCTTCATTGGACGGAATGAAAAAGGAGAAGTCTTGTTGAAAAGACAACATAACCTTTTCTGCACTTTTCTGAAAAGCAGACTTGTCTTCACATGTGCAGAACTTTTGTCTTTTTACTTTGTCTACTGTTGCATTGCCTTTAACTAATTTAGGAATGTCAACTTTGCGTCTTTCTTCCTGTAAAGGCCTATTTTGATATAAGAAAAAGGTCTGTCACCCTTTTTCAAATAACCTTTTGTCTTCATGTTACAGAACAGCTTGGGAGGCTGGAGCCAGGTTCTGTTTTCCACTTTTCTTCGACTTTGTAAACTGACTTGTAGTCAAAAACAATTACATGATGACTTGTAAAACATATTCATTTTATAAAGTGTTTAGCCGCTGTTCACAAAGACAACGTTTCGTTCACAAGAACAGAACACTTTAAAATGTGCCCAGCTGCTCACCAGTGTAGAGCGCGTAGACAGTTTAATGTCCAGCCCTGTTTTCAGCCAGACAGAACGCTGGGACAAACTGTCTTAGTTGCAAACACATGCACCCCACAACATAGAACACTTTTAAGACTGAATATTGCAAATCATCTTTAGGCTTTAATAAGGCATATTAACACGAGCCTTTAAATATTAAGCCTTCAATGCAATCAACAGGTTTTTGATTATAAATCCTCCCCCTCCCCCCCAGTGTGAACAGTTTTGACGTGAGGCCTTTTTTTTTTGTGCCGACATACAATCTCCCCCTATTGCCAATAACCACAGTCAAGTCGGTCTTAATCAAAAATCACTATAATATTTTTAAGTTTACATTTGCCTGAGAAATAAAATTTATCAACATTAACCAGTAAAGTAAAAGATCAGGTTTTTTTATATACACTGATTCCTTGATTACAAAACAACACAAGTTTTTTACAAGAGACAACTAAATGGCACTACATGTAGTTTTACCACACTTAATGTAAAAGATGAATTACAACATTGTAACATAGTAGTCACAACTAATGTACATTGACATGTTTTGTTGGGAAGCAGAAACGGTAAGCCTGTCCAACTGCATGGCCAGCCTTCCATTTCTTCAACCTACCCAGGACGGTAGTAGAGACTTCATTACAATATGGAGAAGGGATCCGAACCATCTTTTTTCTAGTTCTTTTCCCTTGTTATCCTCAAGGTCCTCAACTTCTACTTCTGAGATCATGATACGTGGGATCATTGAGCTCTGTCCCTCTTTTATAGAAGCCTCCTGAGCTGACCAGCAACGCCTGCTCTCCATTTGCCTAGACCTGCCTAACTGAAACTGCAAGTCTGAAGGCGGCAAGTTATCCATCGATCAACTTTGTAATAGCCTCTGAGGCTCTTTGGAAGCACTTTCTTCTGAGTTTAGGGGATCTACAAAAAAAATGGCCCCAGCTCAGGTTCTTCAAAATTTTGCCATCCTCAAACTCTATTCACTGGGCTAGCTATATCAAACTCCGCTTCATTTCAATGGCATATTCGCCTGTTCGATCGTGTAAGGAGTCTAGCTCCATCTCTGTTGTCCTCTCTTTGTTCTCCTGGCCTTTATTTTTGGATTGTGTCACAAAGACACCTTTCACATAATTCCCTTAGAATATCAGGCCAAGATCCTTTAACTCCTTTCCCATCACATTCTTGACTAACATATTCCCTTGGTCTGTTTAGCGATTTGCACGACTTTTGATTCACTCAGGGCCAACTGCAGCACTCAATTCCATCCACTCCCTGTTATCCCCCATCGAGCTAACATACAGTGTGGTCATAAGTTCCAAATTCTGGGCCCTGGTTGCAACCCAATCCTTGTTTTTTGAAGCTTCCACTGACTGCTCCTTTTCCTTGATACAGGGACAGCTTTTTGACACATTTTTTCTTCCCTTGGCTAGCCTTCTTTTATCAGCAACATCATGAAAACTTTTTTCTTAGCCAAGTGTTGTCAAGTGGTATTGAGCTCTCTTTTCTCTCCTTGCATGGGGGTTAACTGTTGATTTGGTCCACTGAACCTGAGTACCTTTCTCTACTTAACTTTTCCTTCTCTTTCTTCTCCCCTGCTGGATGTGTCTGGGCAAAAAAAAGGCTTGCCATTAATTATTTTTCTTTTTTTGCCACCTTTCCAAAGTAGACGATTTTTTAATTTTTCTTTCTTTTGCTTCTTGAGTGCCAAATATTTAGCGAGCTTTTTTTAGCAATTCCTTCTTCTTTTCCTCATTTCCTCCAGAGCTGAAGCTGTTTTCTCTCTAAACTCAAGTACGTGTGCATGAGGAAGACCCAATCTCCCTTTAGCCCTGGCCTTTGGTGAAATTGAATTTCTGCCTGCTTTCTGCTGCAAAATGGGGATCCATCAGCTACCTTTTCTTTTCCGTAGCTGCGGCGGGTAGTGACAGCAGCCTCAGGGGAAATTTCCTCTTCTCTTCCTTCTTCAGATAAGAATTAAGTGCCATCCTTTAAATTTTTAACTTGCTAGGCCTGTCCTCAGGAAAATGACTTTTTCCTCCCCCCTTTAGGCTGAGCAGGGTTTGGGAGAGAACAAAGCCTGAGGAAGGCATAAGCAAGCTTGAGAGGCCACCTTATCAGCTGCACCTTGTTTGTTCAAAGATTATCTGTGTGGGTTTGACCAGTGTGAGAACAGACAACGGTATCATCTTAGGAAGAAGAAGTTTTTTCTTCCCTCTCCCCCTTTAGACTTTAGTCTTCGAGGCCAGATGAACCTTCTCCCCCTTTGAAGGAGAATGAAGTAGCGAACTTCAAACACCTTGGTCCCCCTGCTGAAGACACAAAGTCAGCAGGCTTGCCAGCAGGTTTTTTAGTAGAAGTTAGGACCAACCAAGGCCTAGTCACTAAGTAAGCCAAGGTGTATTCTTCTTTCAGATAGACGCAGATTGGAGTGAAGCAGCTCCAATGAGCTGAACCGTGGCTCCCAAAATAGGAGAGGCAGCTGGGGGTTGCTATCTTTTTTTCAACTGAACCAATGTTGAGAGGGAACAGAGGGGTGGTTTTTTGTGGGCTGATTTCTTTTTTGGAAATTGATTTTCTTTCTGTGATAGGAATGAGAATGGAGTGGGTGATTGTGGAGAGGGGAGAGGAAGTCCTGTTGGACAGGGTGTGGAGACTGGGGTCAGGAAACAGTGGGGCCTGGGCCTGTTTCATAGTCTCGTGTGGCCACAGAGGCAAACCAGCCAAACAAAGGCTTCGTCTCAGGCTTCACAAATGAACCAGGGGTGAGGAGACTGCTCCCCTCCCCTCAAAGCCACAGAGGCTAAAAGGAAAGACTTCAAGACTGAGCTGTTTTGGCCTTCTTTTTTTTCCACAGGCCCCAGCCTTCAGTTGTTGCCAGGGGTTCTTTAACCAAAGCTTGGACCTGGCTTTTGGATTTTGTTACGGGAGCAAGCAAGCTTTTCTTCTGGGATCCACCCTCACAAATCAGATGGTCCTCCCACCCAAACTTAACAGTCTCCTTATTGGTGTGGATTTAGAGGAGGCCTTCCAATTTTTTTGCAAGGACTGGAGTATAATAAACTTCTATTCCCTATAACTGGGAATGCAGCAGTGCTTAAGTAGAGGCCTGAGAGTTATAGAGACGCTCACCAACAAACATGTCCCTGAAAATGGAGCCCTGCAGAAACCGGGGAATAATCGAACACAGCTGGGTCCCCTTGACTCTATGCTGCAACCAGGGGTCCTCAAAATTCACAAAAATCCATTTTGCCATGTCCAATGGTTAGTTTCCAATCCACAAGCTGCAGAACTACAGGGATTTCAGCACGGCTCAGTTGGTCAAAGGAACCAACCTGCTTGCTGAAGCC